>JAUZSX010187976.1:0-16356 GCA_034780655.1 Idiosepius hallami
GCATCCATTGACCATTACACCTAGTGGTGCGTTGGGCAGCAATTTTTTTTTCCGTAGCATACGGAACAAGAAAGAGTTGCTAGCCCTATGCTCAACCCCAAAACTGGAGGACCTTTTGTGGGCTTTTGAAATCAGTGTTGCCCTTCACTTAGACGAGATACTCTACCGAGTTAACGAGACCCATGTTCCCATTGCTGGTAAAGTTTGCAATGGTTGTCAAAGTCTTTACAAACTTTGGATTTAAACTCGCGTAATACGTCTGAGCTAATATGTCTGAGCTTTTACCAATGCTTCACCTCGCCGCCCATCGCTGCGAGTATAGTTCATATAAACTCAGTGAATGATGTCTTATGATTTCGTTTGTCACCATGGAATCATCAGGCCATAAAGCATTTCCCTCGTATAGATCTGCATGTTTATCCACTTTAAATGGATCGAATAATCCATATAAGATTGATGATGATCTGATGTCGTTAACTTGTAATATGAGGATTTTATGTTCGCAAAAGACTGCTGACGACTCTAATCATTTCGATTGATTATTAACTCACTTTTTTTTCTCATGTCAGAGCAAACGTTTAATTATGGTTGAAAACTCGGGATTTCTGAAACAAATGTTTTATAGAATTAAAAATTTGGATATCCCTTTTAGTTTTTCCTTTCTGTTACTATTCTATTTTTCATCTGTTTTCATGAGTGTTGAAGTACGCTTTTCAATAATTAAGCGCATGTTCACGTTAGAATATTTGGTTATATGCACGGATTTGAATAAGTGTACACGTGCACGCTTGAGTGTTTGTGGGCACGTACATGTTTAATCTATACCACTTTTATGTATATATATATATATATATATATATATATATATATATTTGTGTGTGTGTGTGTGTGTGTATGCGTGTGACTGTGTGTGAATCTGCAGACGTGTGCGTTTATTCATTTGTACAAAAGCAAATCCTTTAAATGTAAAGTTTCATATACAATTCAATAACTTGTCTTGTTTCCCTTTCCTCTTTGATTTTTCGAGCAGTATATGTTGTGAGTAATATATTATTCGGAAATATCATCGTTGTTCTCAAACAGGCCTGGATACTGAATGAAAAAAAATATTAATGGAATTTAAATTCCGACAATTTATAGATAAATGAACTATATTTAGTTATTATTTAAAAAATTCATTAACATTAACATCAATGAATACTTTGGTAATTTGCTTATAGATTTATTTCATTTTGTTTAGAAATTATCAGTGCAACTTATCCAAATCAAAACCGCGACCCTAATTATTAAAGAACAACATCTTTAATCATTTCTCTATGGGAACACTTATTTAGGATTTATATTATTTAAAGCTAACAAATAGTTTTGATTATAGAAAACTTTGAAGTTCAGTTAATATACATTTAAGTTATATGAAGTACAGGAAAATATGTAAGAAATATTTCAGTGTCTGTTATACTCAGAACAAACAAACTTAATGCGTTATAAGTAGATTTAACTTTAAGAATTCAATTTACTCTTAAAAATAATTCTCCAGAGAATTTTCTATTTCCAAATTTCGAATATTTGTGTGTCTGATATCGGAATCTGTGGCACAATGACCCGTAGACAGGTCTAAAACAATTTATAAAATCTTATCAGTGACAAACAGATGCAGTAAAATTAACAATTTCCTCTCTGCTAATGCTTTTATCTTTAATCAGGAAGTGAATTACTAAGACTTATTGTAATTACATCCAAAGCGGATATAATTAGTAGAAATAAGGAAAACCCATTATCAACAAGGCAGTTTGCATAAGCAAGCTTTAGTTCATATAAATTTTAGATTCAATCTCAACTTAGGCAGAAGTAATAGATTAAGCATAGTTTGATTGTAATAGTCGATTTTATCTTACGGCAATAAACCAATCTCCCCCTCGCATTGATTTGATAAAAGTTTTAATCAATAATTCCACTAGGTTCCATTTTAATGTTCCAGGGATCAAGAAATAACACCTGAGTAACACAGTGGTGATCTGAAGAATCTGAAGAATCTATTTCTAGCTATCAAGTATCTTCCCTAAAATCCAAACCAAAAAAAAAAGAATTTATAAACAACATTAGCGAGACTTGGATGATCGAAATATCATGTCCCTTCTAATAGATTTTTCATTCAAATGGGTAGGTTCTACTAAAAGTTTTGGCTTCCAGGATATTACTATAATATTAACCATTTAAAGGGCCGATATTTTGGCCCTAGCATGGTCTTCTAATAAACGGCTCTGGTTGACTAGTTGGTAATTTTTTTCAGAGTCCAAACGTTTAATGTTATAACTATTTAAAGGTTGAAATTTTGTTTCGCATCAGTTAAATTTTATTAATTTTATTTATTTCTCTGCTAATTGAAGCAACGTTCACCTTATTTTTCATTCAGCAATAGAACATAAATGTCGGAAAAGTTACTTCTTAATTACCAATGGTCTTAAGAAGAAAGAAAATTTTAAAATTTCAAAGAAATTCGATTGAAATGTCAGCAACATTTTTCTTTACCAAAACATCTATATATTTCAATATATACGAATATGTTGTGAACCCTTAAACACATCGTCTCAAGAATTTTGGGGAATTAGTTGTAAAAAAAAGTTTTAAATTCCATACGCGTATCAAGAAATTGGTTGAAACAACTAGCATTAACAAATAGTATCAATAATACATGAAATAATAGTAGTATCAATAGCTGATCGAATTTTCAAGACAAGACTCGCTTCTTCTTATTCTATTCATTTTTCCCAAGTCTCTAATTAGACTTGTATTTCATAGAAAGCGAAGAGATCATTATTATAAGATTAGGTATGTATATTATGACAGATTGATATAAATTCTATTAAGTTAAATAACTTAAAAACTTATGAGTAACACATAAAGCAAAAATGTTCAGAGTAAGATTAATAAACAAGCAATTTAGAACAAAAGGTTTTCTCGCCTTCATGAAACGATTACGAACCTTGAGATTTTATTAAAGATCTGCTTAAATGTTGTTTTTTTTTTAATTGTGACTTACTTATCGAAACATTACTTGAAACTTGGACAGGGGTTAAGGCGATCGGAATCAGGATTTGCAGTACGTGCGTTCGAATCCTGGTCGTTTTGTCTTATTAACTTGTTGACTAATACCCTTTGAAAAGTTATGAACCAAATTATGGATTAAATAGTGAGAGTGTGTTTGTCTCTACAACTTATGGTCTGCAACCGACCTAATGATGGTGTCACGATATAAAATAAATAAAAATCATACACTTGCAACCTCATCGACCCCAAGCGGTATCGGGCCTGCCTTCGGTGTGGTGGAAAGGCGGGTAACAAGCTGCATGAGCAACAGCCTGCTTACTATTCTACATAGCCTAGGCAAATACAACTATCCATCAGTGCCTGTTTAACCCATAGTCAGTAATTTACCATTAAAACAATTTCTTATAACTGAAATTAAAATTGATATCAATTTCAATTTTTACAAAAAAACATAAAATGTTTTTGAATTAAAGAAAAAAATGAATTCAAATAATTATAATAATTTTTTTTAGAGGAACTTGATTAAATCTCCTCCCTATATATCAACGAAGATAATATGCACCCAATACTCGGACACGACTGGGAGCCGCTTTGTAGTATCTTTTGATCTCTTATGGGTAAAGTCAGCACATTCATCAAAATATGTCTCACTCTTGGTTGATTGGCAGTCGGTTATTGTCAAAGCAGGAATAAAACGTATGACTAAAAAGTATATGAATGTTGAATAATTATCCATTGAAGTTACTTTGATTATCAAAATTAACCAAATGTGTCTTTTATTATTTTGATTTCAAAGTTTCCAGCATTAACACTGCATATTCTTTCGAATTCTTTCAAAATCGCGCTTCTGTTAATCACATTTGCTTGTCAACTTATCAGATTATAGTTTCTTTTTTTTTTTTAATAAAGTTAATTCCTAAATTATCAGATTATATTGAAATACAAAATATTAAATTTCAGAAAGTTGATTTTTGGTTTAAAACCTAATATGCCCTTGAAAGAACTTTAGACAAACCAATTTTGTTTGTGATCCTTTCTCAGCATATTTTAGTTTTTTGAAACACTAACCGAAAATTATCCAGCCCAACATTGTTTGACTGTTTAATGGTTAGCTGTTTTATTTGCTAGATTTGAATCCAAACCTGAATTGACAGCAACTTTCTCGGCACTAAAAATATGACCGTGAATAAAATTTTTAATGTAAAACCTGAATTTGCATTGTTCAAATACATTTCATTTTGCTTAATCTGACAGCCGTGCATTAATCTTGTCATATTTTCGGTGATTGTTGCAAATGTATTAAAATGCAAGTTGAACAAGCTTCAGCCATTTTCCTGACTTCAAGTAAGTTTGTCAATTTAGTTACTTGGGAATTTTTTTTTTTACTAATGATAATTAAACAATGGATCTTTAAATTATTGAAATTCTAATCTTTATTTTTTTTATATTAAATGTTGTTTGAAATTTTTATTTTTTATTTTAATAAACTTGTTAGATTTACAGTCATTTTTTAAAAAGTTTTCAACAAGGATTTGGTCGTAAAGGATACAATTGATAAAAATAAGATTCTTAATTAAAAGCCAGGCATCTTAAAGAAAAGGGAACAAAAAGAAAGAATGAAATGGTTTCAAAATCACAAATTTTGCCTTTCTTTTCCTTATATTTTACAAAATTGATTTCAATTTTGACAGTGATATATGAACGTTTGTATGTCGAAACGCAGTCAGCATTTTCCTAGTAAATGGCCAACTTTTTCTTTTTTTTCACATATTCGCCATATTTTTCTGAATTACACTCTATCCTATTTTTACATACCTTCTTTATTCTGTTGATATTTTTTATTAATAAATCTTTATCACCATACATTCACATATATTCTTCATTCCGTTGTTTTTGTTTTTTTTGTAAATATATCTTCATATTTTGGCATATATTTTCTGTTTTTATTTTTATACGTGGAGGTTGGTGAACACATGTCTATTCAACACAAGGCTCCACTCTTGGAAAGTTTTATTCATATTCGTAATATAGTTTTTGGTAGATTTTGTTTTACATATTATTTACACGTATCCTTCATATTTGCAAGATCTCTTTTTATTTGCACATATTTTAGTTTTCCATTAATTGATTCTTGGTCTTAAGGCCTATCAATTTCAACAGGGTCATTTCATGTCTCTGTGGTCTTACGTATATCTATGGTTGGTTGGCTCTGCACCATATTTCTGTTATAGTTTGTTTAGTAGATATTTATATATTGGCATTTGTTCTTTACTTCAGTTATATTTGAACAGTTTCTCTTTCAAGTATTGTATAATTTGGTGAAATTTTACTTTTTAGAACATTTCGTCGATATTTCTAAAATATTTCCTTCTAATTTCTCATATCATTTTGTGTGTATCAAATATTAATTTACAACCCAGAGTAAGATTTTCTCCTGCATTTCTCACTTTTCATCCAATGATAGGCGATAAATTGATCAATTATCATCTGTAATCTTCACCATTAAAATGAAGAATTGTTTATGGAGTTCCTCGCTTGATAATAGTGTTAACATAAATAAAAAACAAAAAAAAGTTTTTTTCTTTTGATTTTTCTTCGATTTTAATTAACTATGCAAAAGAAAATAAGATAATCGCCTGCAAGAAAAAACAATTACATTTTTATCCATTTGGCGCTAAACCCAGGTGTTTCATGAATTTAAAAGTACTTCAAAGCCTGAATAATCTATCAAGCTAAGCAACATAATTTATTTTAAAGTGATAGATTTAAAGAGCTAAATTTTTCTTGTTTATTTATTTGATATTTGATTATTAGTTAGACAACTTTAATCAAATAAATAAAAGACTCCACTCCACCATTGTGAGTAATATGCACCTCTGTGTGCCTTCGCTTGTCATACCCCACGGGTTTTTGTCTGAGTGTCTGTCTGCTGCGCTTGCCTTTGTTTAAATAGTTCATCTCGTTAAAATTTTAGATAGATTTTGTTCGTTTCTTTTTTATTTAATTGTAGCTGTACTTTAAATTAGACCAACATCAGTAAAGTCTTTTAAAGACCAGTATTATTTTAATTTCAAACAAAATTTCAATCCTATAAAACAAAATCATTTGTTATATAGTCCGAATGCAACACAATTACTAGACATGAAGTCTAAATTTTTCTCTAAATGTTTTTTCATATGAAAAATTCACAAAAGAAACTTGTCTTTCCAATGTGAACTTTCTTTTTTTAGAATGTTTTAAGAGAATTTCTATTTTGTTAAAAATACGGCTTTTTTTTGCAATATAGAGTGGACCAAAGTAGGTCTTCAAGTATTATATTTATTTTGAAAGATACAAAATATAGCATAAGGCCGTTGGGGAGGAGGAATAAAACAAGACGGGCTGGTCTTACACTATTACTTAACCCTAACTAGACTCTTTCATGACCCTTTCACTTCTCATAATAATTACATTCATCCATCTTCAAAACATACTACACTCACCAAAATACCAACTTTCTCTCCATGGATTGATCCTATTTAATAACCCCTTGATAATGATGATGATTATTTACATAATGATTATTTACATAATCAGTTGGGTGTGGGACGAATAACCCCAAAAGAACAAAAAAAAATATTAAACTAAATATAATTTGGATGGTTAGTAAGGCCCTTTTTTCCCTCGCTAATGGGCGGGTAGCCTACTGTTTTCCAGGTTTTTTCACAAAAAAATTTTTTTTTTAGGTCTACAAGTATTAAACTTTTTATACGCTTCTTTGTTTAAAACTTTTAATATGTTATATAGTTGCAATTTCGTCGAAGAACATTCTGAGCAGTTAAGGGATTAATCAGTTCCTGTCTTAGATTATTTAAGCATTTTGTAATTTTAAAATAAACCAATTCTGGGACGTTTTTACTTTTTATGACTGTATACATACTTTTGGTCTAAGCGCTATATTTCTAAAAGTGCTTAAATGGATTTAATTTTTTTAATATCCAAACAACCAATATATCTTAGAATCTATAAGACAATCTTATGAAATGTCAAGTAACAAAAATTTCTTATAATTTTCACGTTTAAGATAAAATGAATGATTTAAATGTTCTAATAGCCAGGAGGTCAATTCAAAGTATACGACATTGACTTGGAATATTTGGGTACATGGCAAGAACCCACTATTCGTGTTTTTATTATGATAATTTAGCGTTCTTCTTTAGTGAGTAATGTCGCAAGGATAAACGTCACTCAGGTATACCTGTTCAAAAGTCGTTCCACTGAGCCCTACTTCATCCTATGCAGAACAGTTAGCTGTCGCTAAATTTTCATACACGCTCTACAATTCTACTGACCAGTATGTTACTGCTTATATATATTATCCGAGGCAAAATCAAATACAAAAAAAACAGGTGTGGGATTATAACTCATTTACTTAGAGATAAGACTTCATAAGTATTAATTTTATTGCAGACTTTTGTGTCCTTTTTGGTAGATTTTGGTGTTTTCTCACCCCAATAAAATTAATACTAAATAAAAGATTAATTCAACTGATTAAAGAAAAAAAAACTATTTTTAAAAAATATACTAATTTTGTTTGCATTCGGTGAAAAGTTTTGTCCAACACGTTTTTTAGGAAAATTTTTAAATTAAAAATTCTAATAAAAATTAAAGAAAAAAAGATTATATTGTTTTGTTTTTAACATGATTAAATTCAGAGCTTTGTTTAAAAACAAAAAGTGTTTAGAAATAATGGATTTAAATAGTTTTTAATTAGCTTTAAAAATACCGGCAAGTTAGCATTTGCCAGTCACTATGAAAAAGCAATTTGTAAAAAGAAAAATGATTTTAGTATAAAATGACACTAATAGTTAAAATTGTATAAATAACTGACCAATGAAAGCAAAAAGAAAAAAAGTTTTTATTTCGGTTTTTCCTTCTTCACTCAGTCACGTAAATCTTCGTTGATTTGATCATATTTTCCTTATAGTAATTAAATCTTATCGTTCTGAGTTATACGTCTGCTTAATTTCATCATGTGCTCTTTATTTGATTTTCGCAAGCAATGCTGTCCATTCCATAAACCATACTTATTTGAATGCTACAATTGCTTATTCTCTTTTATTTTTCTTGAATTCTCCTGTAAAACATCCTCCTGAATCTACTGATGGGGCTCTAAAATGCATATTACTGTTACATTTAAATATTTCTTTAAAAAACTCATTGAGCATGATACTTAAATACCAACGAACCCTGTATAAAAAAAGATAAATGTATTTCCTTCTACGGAATAATATACAATGGCAGCTTTGGTTGTAAACAAAACTTTAACAAAAAAAAAACCGTTAAAAAAATAAGTGAAAGAAGTTTGTTCAATTTATCTATTTTTTTCTTTTAAATTATTTTCAGTAATACACTTTCTTTCCGTGCTTTAAAATTCTTTCGTTTAAGTTCTACGAATTTTAAATATTTTTGTCTTTTTTTGTTGTGTAAAGAAAGTTCTGAAGAAATAAAGATAAATTCTCTTTCGTTTATTGACGTCAAAACGATGCCAGAGGTAAACATGCGCTCAAAAGTAAAAAAAAAAAAGTTCTGAAACTTGAGAAGCTCATATTCTTTAAAAGCACCAAAATGTATTATTTATTTTAAAGAATTCATATCTATGATTTAAATTAGTTATCTAATATTTTATTTTTCTAACATTCTCTTTTTACTTTTATTTATTTTTTCCATTTATTTATATTTTTTTGCATCTTTATTGACTTACACTTGAACCCTTTTTGAATTAACAAAAATATCAGAAAATCTAACAAATAAGAATTTACATTTCAGATGACGAAAATGAATGTTTAAAAACCAAGAACTTGACAGCCAGTACTGACGTTTGGCAACTGATTCAGAGTCCAGGTTATTATGGCCAATACAAAAAGTGAGTAAAATTTGAAATTCACATTATTTCTGTTGTTTGTGTTTTCTGTTGAATTCAAAATTTACATCTTCTTTCCATTTTAAAAGCGGTTCTTTTGCGAAGAGTATTTAACGCAAAACTATTTTCTTTTTTGTCCAATATTGTTTCCCATGCTTACTTACGTATACTAAAAGCAAGGGTTATCAATAATAATGATGTTTCATTTTTGCTATTTTGACATTTTTGTCTTTATCTTTCCCTATTGAAAAGTGTTTTCAAACGTTAGTTTTGTTGAAGTCTTTGAAATTAAGGTAAAAACTATCTTTGAAATACAAATACAAAATTTTGTATTCTGAAAAGTTTGCCGATGAAGTCCATCATAATTCCCAGAATTTGTAGTTTTTAATTAAGAAACGACATTTACCATTGTACACGGGTCTTTTTTAAATTAATGGCTCTTTTCTTAAATTCTGCTTGAATGGATCAGAGGGGATTGTTATGACTTGTGCATTTATAGTCTCAGTTTTATCTCTGTTGCTTATAATAAAGATGTGAGATTCGAATAAATGCGTATGTCAGAAGTAAATGCGTCATTGAATTTCGCCACCCTCCAAAACTTGAACAGATCAACAGTCACTTGTGCCTCTTGAGCGTTTACAAAACTGATAACACTGAGATGAGTTCGTAGATTCTAGAGTCGTGAATGAATAGCCTGGTTCATTGCTGACATTAAATACATTTAGAATATCGGTGATTACATAAATTCTGTATCATAATCCATATTTATGGCATGGAAGTAAGGCGCTTTTAAAAAGAAACTGTTTTGAATTCTTGTACTCCACCAGCTGAACAATTTAAACCGTCTGCCCAATTGGTGAGCAGATGTCTTTGTCCTCCACCAATAAATAGATCAACAAACTGATAACAAAATACAATAGATACAATCGCATATTTTGTAACTCTATAATACACATCTTTTTTTTTCACTCACTATGATGTAAAAATATAAAAATACAACCAAAGAAACAACTTGAGACAATTAAGTCTAAAAGACCAGTTATTTCTTATTCAAAAAAATATCTTGATGACTAATCTAACGCATCGTTTTCTAATAGAATCGCTTTATCGTTAACGTGAGATTAACTTCTTTTTCTTTTCTCAATGAGAAATCTATTTTTCATCGATTGATTTAATGCCTCGGCCAAAAACTCTACAACGCCTGAACACCTGGTCAAATCGATGGATATCAAAGTTTCTTATTAAACTTTGTTTTCTGCAGTGAAATTCCATTATTCAAGTTAGCGTCTATTTTTGGTCACTATACACTTTTCCTACTTGTCTGTTGCTATGAATTTACATTGGTTCAGTTATTGGCGTGCACAATGTCAAATAAGACATTTATTCGTCAGGTTTATAAAACCGAATGCCAAAATCATGATTTACTTGACTAAGTGTCCATTAAATTCGTAAAAACATTAATGGTGGTTCATGTTTTTTTTTCTCGATATCTAAGCTTTATCAAACAACTGAAAGAAATTCATTTTTCAAATATCAAAAATGTTCTTCTAATTTTCAGAAATTTAGAGATGATTTATGATAATTAGAAATACATACGTTGATCGGATTTTTCTTGTTTTTATTTCTGTATAGACAATACTTCTTAACTTTTGTAAATTTCTGAAATTACATCTGGTAAATAGTATTTATTAAGAGTGACTTTTATGTTTTTTTTAAATTAAAATCTTACAAAATGGATTTACGTAAACCTTTTTGATTCAACTCCAGATGAAATCCTTAAAACAGAACTGAATGCATGGAAATTCTTGAAGGTACAATCTTCCCAAATTTATTTTTTCATCCCGAACAGAAATAATAGCTTGATAAAAAAAATAACATATCTCATTTTTGTGTAAACAGTTTTTCATAAAATTTAAAGGGGAATCGTGGAATAATATGGCAACACTATTGGGTTTGTTGGTTGCCGAGTTTATTTTTTTTATTTGTTTTTAATATCTTTTTTGTATATTCCATCACAATGAGACGTAAAAAAGCTTTAATTAGCAACGAGAAAGAAATTATCACTCAAGAATCAGTCAAAGTTACTTTTCCTAATGTTATTGCCGAGAATATAAGATGCTATATTGACGTAATGATAAGATTCTTGAAGGACCCTTCACCATTAAAAAATGTTGAATGCTGGGCAGTCATAGACTCTTACTGCGGAGATACGAAAAATATCGTCTGTGATTCACATAAAAAACCAAAGCAAACTAGTAAATCAATAATTTCCGACTCTTGGCTTCCTGAAGTATCTCTGATCTTTAGCAATGAAATTATTCGCTCTATTTCTTCTGCCAAGTCTCCAATGAGATTCAACATTTTGAGAATGAAATGAGCAGAGAAATATATGAAGATCAACATAGATATTATTCTTTTTACCGTCTAGACTGAATTAAACCTGGATGAACCTGGCGGTGGATGTCAGATCCTAGTACTTTTTAGGAATAGAGTGACATCATCGTTCAAGGCGTCAAAAACAGAAAGGTGGCATTATAAGATGGGCTGGTATATTAGGGGCTTGTAAGTCCCCTCAGAGTACCCAATGGCGTGAAAATTACATTTGCATTATATTGGGGCATTTTAAAGGGTGCCTTGGATCAATGGCTGGATGACATACCTCTTTTCTTGCTGAAAAAGTTGAGTTTCATGCAAGTTTCAAAGCACGTTCTAGCTCTGCTTGGACTACCACAACAGTTGTGGATTCTTTGGGGTTCAATGAAAAGGAATTGATGATCGTGTTCTCCAGATATAAACTCAATTGAAAACTTTTTGGTCTTTCTCAAAAGGGACCTTTTAGCAGATTATGAGGAGTACACTTCAAAAACTGAGTTGAAGGATTTCGTTGCTGCGACAGGAAGTGCAGTTCTGGCAATAAAAAAAAAACTAACTGTTTCACTTATCGTTAAACATCATTTGACTTAATGCAATCTAAAAAATATCCTTGCTCCTGAGTTGAAAAGACTGAATTAAACAAACATGATCCTCATTTAAAGTTTAACCGTAAGTAAGTATTTAGATTAAGAAAACAAGATGATAACAGGGGAAAATAGTATAAATATACAATGGCAAATGTTTCTCAAACAGAATAATTTTTCGAGAAACTAAGAAAGTTAATAACATTTTGAAAGAATCGAACTTTTGGGAAATATGATACTTTAACGATTTAATAATCCCCATTTTGTTGGCACGAAAATAAATAAGCAGACAAAATAAAAATAACCAATGTCTCTGGTATAAAATTATACAAAATTGAAGTGTCAAAATATTCAATAGACCAAACATTTATTTTCTCCTTTCCATTTTTCATTTCAAGTATTTTTTGCCACTGTATTAAAATCTATTGTATGATTACTCTTTGACACTCGCTCTTTTATAAAAAGTTTTAAGCAACGCAGGGCGGAAGTAAAATAGCTTTGTTCTTTCCCCCCACACTTCTTTTCTCCAAAAAAAGAGATTCCCTAATGATTCGAGTGGATTTCTCTCGTCATATTTGATATTTGATATTTTCTCAAAACGAGAATTAGTGAGCTAAAATTTACTATCACGAGTGTAACCTATCCCTTCACTAGAGTGACACCTGAACACAACTCCAGAACAATTTAATATTTTTAAATGAAGGGAGAGGAGCTATCGCTAATTATAAGACTCAACATTGTACAAAAACATTTTATTTAAAAATATTGTTTGATAATACATCTGAAACAAGATTTGTATTTGTTGAAAACCTACATAGAAAAAGTAGATCATCTTTCCACCGAATAAACTCACAGTAGTTCTAACTAATAAATAAGATAAACTGGTATTGAAAGTTTAATTACTAAAAGATTTTTGTGTTTTATATGACAAATTATTCTATTCTAGAAAATAATTAAAACGTAGAATTGAGCGCAAACAAACTTCCTTTTATTATATAAAATTATTATTATAAAATTTCTGAAGATACTGATTGCAATAAAACAAATATATTAGCTCTTTAATATCATAAAGACACACTGATTTTATACAGAAAATTCTTACTATACAAATAAGACGTAAATTCATATTGTGAATGTCAATATAAAATGAAAGATTAGCCTTAAGTCCTTACCAAATTATTACTTTGAAAGATTCACCTGTCATAAAGCAAAATGTAGAGTGCTTTCTATCTAAGGCATCTAAAAGAAAACCGGCGCCAGGTTATTTAAGAAATCACCATCGACTTAACTAATAGTCATGCTAACAATATCAGATACCCCATCTAGACTGACATATTTGTAATGGTGGTCATTTGATTCGTTCTGCAAACAAATAGGCAAATCAATGTGGGCGTTTTCGGCTGTCAACCGCCAAATTTTTCTCTTGACGAATTCTTAAGATTCACTTTAATTATTATTGACATTCATTGACAGATTTCACAATCACAGTTCTCAATTTTGCCTAGACGACATCCAATTGATTATGGTATTGTTTGTTTTATTCTACAGTAAATTAGCCGTTTTAGGTCATTTAATACCGAATACAAACGGTTTTCATAAAAGTTCTTTTTGTCCACACGTAGCTTTTTGAATTACACAATGCGCATTACTTAATCCATAAATGCACTATCGACCTCTTTCCCATGGGGTATTAGTCAAAAGATAAACGTAACGACTATGATTTGAATTTGCATATTACAATTCCAAATTCAGATTGCCTAACCACTCTCCTATGGGACTTCTCCGCGATTATGATATTGCCTACAAAATCATTGCTCCAAGTAATTGGCTAAGATGTATTGCGAACAAATGACGAAAACCTATTGAAGGTCGTGACGATGACGAGAGTCTGAGATTTGCGTGTTTTACCTAAAATGGTTTTTCCTCTCTTGTCACAGATTATTTTTAATGGGCAAACAAACGATGAAGATAAAACACCATTTGTTGAACTGATTGACTAAATATTTCACAACTGCCTCCAAATCATTTTAAAATCAAAACATATTTTATGTTTACATTGTATCGGCAATTCCTGGATTGTTTTGAATTCGAAATCAAACAATTGTATTATTTTCAATTGAAGCAAAATTCCTAACCGAACTTGGTTGCTTAACATAATGACATATCTTCTTCAGCTGATGGCATGCTTGATTATATTTCAGTTATTTAAACTAAAAATCAGGTTTGTTTTAAGAATAGATGAAAAAACTGGTAAAAAATGCATTTTATATTCTTTTACAAATAAAAGATATTCCAGCACTAGATTATGTAAAAATGTGGACAGTATTCTATTTTAATGATACGGTTTCTAATCCTGCTAATATTGTGCATGCACATTAACATCTCTAACGTAAGGCTCCTTTAAGGAACTTTTTCAAAATTCACAGGTACGAAGAACATGAAATATACATTAACCTGGCAACCAACTAAAGATTTTGTAATGCCAACATACCCTCTAGTTATGGAGTAAATAGTGCAAATTGTGTTATAAAAAAAACTGCATTTTGAAACGAAAAAGCGTTTATCAAAAAATTGCTTTATCGGCATTGAATGGCCCAAAACGGTTGATTTGCCATAAAACAGAAAGATCAAATAAACAAAGATTCAGTATTAAAACTTTGTTGTTGTTCTTTAATCGAAATAGAAACGAGAAGCTTGATGCAGCAGAAGAATCGTGAGGCGGCAATCTTCTGCTAAGATGCTGCTATTATCATGTTTGTATATATTAATAAGTATATCAATTTGCTGAGAGGAATTTGCTTGCATGCATAGTTAGTGCTTGATATCGTTGATGAAGCGTGTGTGGCAAATAATTGAAAACGTACAGTCAGTGGTACTTGATGACTATTAGATTCACACCCGCACGATCATCAGATGAATTGGTTGCTGCAGTTTTCACGTCCGTTCATAAGTTGTTGGGAGTTTTATGCTGGAAGTTATTCATTAGTAGAGCTGTAATGATATGCTTTTATTAAAGATTGTTCTTATCACAGATTTTACTATTTTGCAATTTTACCATTCCTTTTAAAACTTTACTTATAAATAAGGTTGTGACAATATACTTGTATCAAAAACTAGAAGTATTTGCCCGGCACCGGAGATTTGCCAATATTTTATTTTTAAAACATTTTGTAAACAAATTATTTTTTATTAATTTTCAAAAACGCTTCTCCGTTATTTTTTAATTTGTTTATTTCTAATTCAAAAACGGTTTTTCGTATATTCTCAGTGTTTTAAAAAAAAGTTTCAAGCAAGAATCACCACTTCTAAAATGCCGTAAAGATTTATACGGTCAAGTTGCATTAGAGACAGATTACCGAAGTTAAGCAACGTTGAGCATGACCAGTAGTTAGATGGGTGACTATTTAGGAATAGCAGTGTTCACAGTTCAATTTCCTATTTTCTTCTGAAAATATAGCATCTACTTAATCCAGCCACGTGCATACCCGTAAATTCAAAACTGGATGTAGAACCCATTCAAATGCGATGAGAATTTTAGTGTATATTAAAACTCGGAATGTGGCAATTATATACTTAAATAAATTTTAACAAAATCTTGTAACATTCCTAGTAACGATTTAAACCGCAAAGAGCTTCCCCCACAAATGATTGAAGAACAAGAAGAAGAAGAACAACAACAACAACTCCTAGCATGCGACTCCAAACGACCTATAAGCTGACTTGAGTACATCGGCAACCTATTAACCAGATGATCGCAAAAGCGAGAAATTGAGAGTGATCAAAGGCTGCTGAATCCGTTTTTGCTCTTATATGCTAAATACTTATATATGACCCTGTTAGGTTTAATAATAAATAATAATAATTATAATTATTATTATTATTATTATTAATATTATTATTATCATTATAGAAATGATTGTAAAAGGAAAAATATCAAAAAATTTATTTTCTTATTATCTTTTTTCATTTGTTCTTAATCATCATGTTTCTTATGTCAGTCGGTGGAGATTCATTATTTATTTTAAAAAAGTATACGTGGATCACCATTATCTGTGTATATTTAAACAGATTTTATTTAACTTCAGATGTTTAAAAGAACTTTTTTTTCACAGACAAAAATAAGTTTTTTTTTCTTTTCAAAGAAAAAAGATCTAACTTAATTTTGTTTGAAATATTTTATCTCATAGAACGCTAAAAAATGCATTCAATACATACTGTTGCTGTTTATACATTGCGTATTTTCCTTGAGGAATAGAGCTCCATCGTGTGCATCATTCGTTTCAAGAGACCACGTGTTATATTAGGGAAAGCGACATCTGCTGCTCAAAGACTGCTGAGACACTGATCTGTTTGGTCCTGTCTACACGCACACACACACACACACACACACATACACACATATATATATATATATATATATATACATATATATATATATATGTATATATA
>JAUZSX010188085.1:0-16356 GCA_034780655.1 Idiosepius hallami
ATAAAGCCCTGGTTAGAGCACGTAAAACATGGCCTTGTGCCAAACTTGGGGGTGCTCACCAAGTAAATATCATATATATTCTTAATATACAGTGACATTTATAAAGATGAAATGTTCTTTACAGTACATAAGTTCAAAACTGTAGATAGAAATGTGCATGTAGAAAAATTAGAAAGCCAAAATTAAAATGGAGATTCAGAAATTATGATATGTTATTATGTAATTTTATTTTTACTTTTATGTATAAAATTATAAAAGTGTGAATTGATAAAGTTTTATGATTAAAATATATTTTTTCTTTTTTAAAAATGTATTACTCTATGTTCACCAAACAAATTGTAAATGCTAGTCATATTACTTTTGATCAGAAATCCAATATCATTGCAGCCATGGATTAGGATTCCTGTCAGAGGAATGATTACACATTGCACTGCTTAACTCAATGATGATATGTAATTTTGGATTTTAGCCCTAAAGGAAAAGATATATAAGATAGCTTTGACATCTTGCAATAAAAAATGGTATTTCTCTTGATCTAGGTATTTTGATTGCTTAAATATAATGGGAGAGATCATACATAAAATCTAGAGTTACAAATAGTTTTTTTTTTTTAAATACTGTATGCTTATAGGTACATATATGTATATTAGTTAAAATAAATTTACTATTATTTTATTGTTCTTTTCATTTTATACACACACATATATAAATATAATATTAAATCTAAGAAACTGACAAGCAGTATTACTCTTATTTCACCTTTCTCAGTTTTTTAAATAATGATCATATGGACAGATTTGCTTTTAATCTAATTTGAATTAAAATACTAAATTCCAGTTTGAAAAAAAAAAATGGCAAAATAGTTTTATTGTTGACTTAAATATATTTTAGCAGGCAAAGGAAACTTCAGTTAATTTTAATGTGAAAATGTATATAATCTAGAAAAATAAGCTTCTAATACAAAGATCTTCTCGATTTTAATTAAGCACTATATTGCACCTGTTGTTAAGGACAAAATGTCACTCTAACAAAAAAGCAATTTTCTGTTTCTCTATCAAAATATATATATGTGTTTGTTTATGCATATGTGCAAATATGTATGTGTACAGTTAGTTATATATTAATGCATGAGCAACATTAAACGAAACCAAAATGAAGGCGGTTTTCTAAATCAAAACAAATATATATATATATATATATATACACACATACACTCATATATATATTTTGTTTTTATTTTTATTTTTTGTTTAAAATATCTCTGAACTGAAAAAAAAAATGCAAGGGGATTAAATAGACTTGTTGAAAAACTTTGAGCCAAATTCCATTGTGAATATTGGCTGGCTTAGATTTAAACAGGCAACATATTTGTTTTGTAATGCCAGGCTGGGCATGTCATCTAAAATCCTGAGGCTGTGGCAGAGAAAAAAATCATCAACAGTGAGCATTGCAACATACATAGTTGTGATTTTTCTCTCTCACAGCATTTAAAATAACCCCCTACTTATTATGCTCTTTTTTATTATTTTCTTGTTTTATTTTTCTTGTTTTTTGGTTCCTAAGGACAGTTAAAAAGATTCTGAAAAGTCTTCATCTATCTAATTAAGGGGCTCCCAACACTGACTCCAACCCATGTGAGTGGTGGAGAAATAGGGGTGGAGGGGTTTAACTTGAAACTATGAAGATATTTGGGGATTTTTCTTATTAGACCTTGAAGTTTGTTTACTATGCATTTTTCAGATGTGTGGTCATTAGTGTTTTTGATGTTTCTGGAAATCTACTTGCACTGACGATGAGCATTTTTAAACCTTGGTGTTTGAAGATGTTAATGAGGCATTTAGCACATTCTAAACATATAAACACGCTTATATGTCTGTGCATACATATACATATATGCATATTACTGTATATGTTATGTAACTAAATTTAGTTGAATACACATCTATAATGTTTATATATTCATGAATATATATTTAAATATTAAATCTGATTGCTGGCCGAGATCATGTTTGTCAGTAAGACCTACATTTGAGAATGCTGAAAAGGTTTTAGAAATCAAAATGCCTACTAACCATAAAAAAAAACATGTTAAGCGATGAAAATAGATAGCCTAGGGTATATTAGGACCAAAAAAAAGTTTGGCAATATAGAGCAAAACTCCCATCAATTGGTTTCAGAAATAAGAGTTTTGTCTTAGAAATATGATTTAGAAAAAATGATGTTAAAGATAGATGTAAATTCATCTTGAGCAATGAATGTCTTGTATATGGGTCATTCCATACTATGAATGTCTTATATATGGGTCAGTACATACTAATCACTGTTCATACAGCCTCGCCCTAAGGCCAGGATTGAACTCCTAGCATTGAGGTCTGTAACTGACCACCTTTATCCACTTGGCCACTTCAAAAGTAGACATTCAAGCATGTCTTTCAGGCATTCATAAACCATAAATAAAATGTGTTTTTTTACAAAATATTAACCTATTTTTTTTTATAAACATTCTTTTTTGTCCACAAATAGTTTTTTAAATAATTGATCTAACTATAAATATAAGCAATCTTACTGTACCTCATATATTTACATCCAATATCCTTTTCAGTTTTTTGGAAAACTTCACTATGCATTTCAACAAATTTTCATTGATTGTATGTTCCTGACTTCTACTTAATTGAGTTCTTCAGGTAGAGAACTACTTCTAAATTTAATTATCAAATATAAGTATATATATATATATAATCACTGTACATGTTTTGAGTCTATATCACTCCTTTCAAAAAGTTAATGATTTTGTGATTTATCAAATTTTTTTTTTTTAAAGTCAATATTTCTTTTTTTTCTCCAAAAATCAAAACCATACTGAATTCTTGTGTTTGTTCTACTAGTTACTATATAAGTAATGATTCCATTTTTGGTTGGATTGATTTTTTTTTTATATTTATATCCTATTCTTTAGTTTCAGGGTAAAATAAAATAGCAATTTCTGCCATGAAAATAATTTTTAGACCGTGGTATTTAGCTGAGTTTAGAAATGTCAAGAGAATTAGAAGCCACCTGGTATATATTAACATATTTTAAAAAAATGCCAGTTTCATAAAGAATGTTATTGAGTTGATAAAAAATATGGGCCACACAGGAAAAGATTGTTAAAAACCTGGTGATGTTGGTACCACTTAATTTAAAGGAAAAAAATCTGGTAATATTTGTGTCATACTGTTTAATGGAATGAAGCTGGTGATGTTTTTGCTATGCAGTTTAAAGGAAAATTTTGTTGATGATAATTGTTAATATCCTGACAAAAAACAATTTTTTCAGGTGCAGATTTAGATATGTTAAACATAAATAAAATATTTTCATGTTATTATAGATCTAGTCTATTACCAAAGAAGTACTTTCATTTCTTGTAAATTTGAATCAAGCTTGTTATTTAGTATTATTTTGAATAAACAAAATAATGTTTTCATCTTTGCTGTTATACAATGTTTCTGAACCAAGGTTTGATTATAAGTAATATGTAAACTTATTGTTTTGTCCTTTATTGTTTAGTAGACAATTACCAAGAACCAAAATTTTAACTTTGTAATTAAACCAATAGATGATCTCAGTGCCGTGCTTAGCCACGTAGCAGCCCTGCCGCAGTGTACACCTTACGGCCCCTTAACCCTAAGGCAACCTGCACCCCCGCAATATAGTAAAGGCTTCGATGAAAATAATCAAGTCAATTAATAATGTCAAGTATATATATACACATATACTGTGAGAAAGAGAGAGAGAGAGAGACAGATTTCAACCTATTAGTGTGATAGTGATTTTCTAGTTAATGTGTAGCTAAAGAGCCTTGCGACCCCCCCACCGCAGTGCAGGGTCTGCGGGGGCCCTAAGCACGGCCCTGGATGATCCATAGGTGATATCAAACTTTTTCATTTTATATAAATTAAGTAAAACACTTATCTTAGATGTGTGAATGCCAGTCCTCTAGCCAAAATCTTTGGCAACCTGATATTTATTCAAGCACTAGTTTGTCACTATTTTACTTATTCTGTTTTCTTTGTCATTATCTTTTTTTCCCTGTCACTTTCTTTCTCTCTTTAAAACCCTGTCACTTTGTCCTTTTCTTTTTTACCCTAATCTCTTTCTCACTCTCCTGATTACCCCTGCTTCCTTCTCAGTCATTCTTAACCTCTTTTTGCCCCCAAGTTCTTTTTTTCTCATTCCCTTTTTAATGCAATGGTACTTCAGGTATCCCAAAAGAGAAATGCTAGATTGAGAATTTAGTAAGAGAAGGGTTATCTGCCATAGAGTTAAAACGCTGTCCTATGCTTTACCAGGTGAATAAAATCTCTCTACGTTTCATTGATTCCTTCTTTCTTTATTCCTTTTTTTCATATTAGTCTTTTTTTTTTAAATCAATCTGTGGTATTTCTAATTTATATTTCAAAATGTCTTACACTTTTCTGAATATATTTCAGAATAAAAAGAAAGATTTTTCGCACATTTTTTTTTCTCTTTTTTTTTTCAAAATCATTCAAGTCCATAACAACAATTTTAATGTAATGAAATTTATAAATCCAAAAAAATTTGTCCATAAATTATTGGTTTTGATATTCCCCCGTGACTCTTACGAAGACATTTCTTGAATATTCTAAGAGTTGTTAATTTGAATAATTTTTGCACCTCTTAAATTGAACATGGTTGAAAATTCCACATAAAAAAAATAGAAATAAAAGTGTAAATTATATTATGGCCGTTTCATAGAAGTTGTAAATTTATGATGAAATAGATGTAAATCTCTAAGTATTAACTCATGCAAAATATCTTTCATAAATTTTCCCTAGCTATTTTCTTCAAACCCTATAAACCTAAAATAGCTCCTAAAATAACCTCAAATTCATAAAAGGAAATCAATGTTAAGCATGTAACAATAAAGATGAGTAGGACAGTTTTAAACATTTGAATAACAAATCAGCTTTTTTCTAAAATTATGAAAAATAAATGGAGTTATTTTTCTAATATTTTTATTTATTTAATGATAGGGTAGGACCACAAAGAAGTGAACTATTCTTCTTGGACTATTTTCATATTTATATATTTTACATATTTACCAATATATGTAAATACACACACACACACACAAAAACACATATTATATACACACACACACCTACTTACATATATATTTATACCCACCCACATAGATATGTACATGCATATTTATATTCATAAACACATGTGTCTGTGTGGTGAGTGTGAGCGCACGCACACAAAACTTCACAATGTTTTAGTCAAGCCTTCAGCTTTATAAATAAATCAATTTAATAAACGTACTTTGGTAAAAAACAAATATTCAACCAAATGATAAAAATTTAGTTTCATGTTTACCTTTTAGACGTGGATGTTTTCCATTTTGAAATAAAATCAATTCAAAGACATTAATCTGATAGTTTGTTGTACATTTTTTTGAGATATCACAAAGTCAATCTGACTTATGACTTATTATAAAAAAAAAATGGTCATTTGTCAATTCCATAGACGTGTTTTTTTATTCTTTCAGATATCAAACTAAACAAACATTAAGATGGCATCATTTATAAATGGTCTGTCAAGATTGAAGCAGTGTAGGAAATAACTTTTATTTTATTAAGGAAATAAATGTAGCATTATGGAAACTGATACTAATATTGATTTCTAGCTTAAGGGTACTAAATCCAAATGCTCTCTTGATCAGTTTTTGATTGGTTTTTAAACAAATATATCTAGTTTTGGTGTGAAAACAATCTGTCTCTGTGAATAATAGAATTGTTTTGCTTATGCAATTCTGTGAAGTCTCCTTATGTTGACATCCAAGTTGATTGAATTTTTTTTAATTAGTTTTGATTATTATCTATGTTTAGATTATGCAAACTTCAATTCTCATCTTCAGTATTATCTCTACAACCTGTCAGCTGATTTATTATTTAGACTTCTTCAGGTATTACCAAATATATTCTGTATTATAAAGTACTATATTAATCTGTTTGGTATTAGAAATATGTTCATTTTTTCTTGTTCTTTCTTTATTAAATAATCTCTTCTCTTTTTTTTCATCATTTACTTTTAATTTATCTTGAACTATTTATATATTTATATATATATATTCTTTTTTTTTCTCTCTTGGAAACTTTTCTGGGGTTTCTATGATCCATGCTGCGCCAGTGTGTGACAGGATAGCTATCCTGTAAAATGATAAATTGAAAGCAATTTTACTGGTAAATCATGAATACTTATCTTGACTATTTTAATATTTTACTTTAACCTTAAACACAGACAGGAATTTATTAATGTGTATTAGATTTGGCAGTTTTTATCATGAAGAGCCAAAACCTCAAGTTTTAATTAATAGCTTTTTCTATTTATTCCTCTGCATTATGCTTTTCTACAATTCTCAACTTTAATCATATTCATTCCACAGGAGTAGACTGTTATCATTCTGTTAACCACCACTATGTCGAAGTGTAAAGTTTTTGAATTTTTAGTTATTAAAACACTCTTCTCCATTTAATGCTTATTTTAAACTGTAGAAACTTAACAACATCTTAATCTGTGGTACCACATATACTGAAGTTCGGCTCTTAATTATGACTAAAAGTTTTAATCTTATGAAGAAGGGTGAAGGGCTCATCAGTAGAAATATTATAAATATTAATAAATATGAGAACAACAGTTCAAAAACTTGATACACAAATTATCAATAGGATTCTAAAAAACTGTCTATTTCTATTTTCAATCCATCTTATTTATTACCTCTGAGTCCACTAATACTATATGTCTGTCCATCTCATTATTTTTGGTCCCCCTGACGGAGTGATGTCGACCTAGAAATTCACTGTTCATCTGTTTCTTTGTCTGCACATATTTGACATGATATGAGTAAAAAAAGTAACATGGCAGTTTTTCTGTGAAACTCCATTTTTCCCCTCTTTCCCATTATTTTCTCTCGTGTATATCTATTTATCTTCGTTTGTCTATGTCTGTTTGATTACTCATTCTGCTTTTCTTATCTAAAAAGGCTAGTTTTTCTATGGAGGCGTTTGTGGGGGTGAAAATGGTACTTTTGTGCTTATTAATAAAATTGTCACCTTGGATTTTTATAAAACATTCTGAAAAGTTGTAACTTACTGACTGCTATATAATTTTATTTGTCTGTACTTTAGGATAACTCTTTTTGGGGTTCTTTATTACATTATAGAAGTTTTGCATGGTGCTGAATTCATATTTACACATATTAAGACCTGAAACAGCAGTTTGCTCATTCTTATCCAGATCTGGGGAATTTGGGGCTAAATGTTATGGGAGTAATTTCATATTTCTATACTTTTCTCAAAAACTATACCTTCAAATTTTAAAAAGATTTGCACAAATGTTAAACATAATATGTCATGTAAAGGCCTAAAACTGCAGTGTTCATTTTTACAAGAATTTGGGGATAATGGGGGTGAAGATATGCTGGACTGTATTTTTTTTATGCTTTGTTCAGCATGCTTCAGTTTGTTTTTTTTTAAATTGACTGATTTCTTAAATCTTTGCCTAGCATTTTCGATCAATTGCTATGTGAGGTAAGGGATTCTTATATTGCTTAAAATGTTATGCTAAACTATAAGTTTTACTGTGTATTTGACAAATTCTACACCTTCCTCACAGGGCTTTATTGTTGGGTAAGATATCAGCTTTTGCTTGTCTGGCTTCTGTGACCAGTAAGTTATCTGCATATGTCATGTTTGACATAGTGACTTTGTAGACCTCGTGCTGGATTTTACAAACTAATCAGTTAAAGGCAATGTAGTGTGCTCAGCTATTGTCAAAAGATGCTATGCCCTCTTGAGTTAGTTCTTGCTAATGACTTCTAACCAAAGCCATTTCTTCCCATTCACCTACAGATTGTTTAGATTATTTGAAATATGATTTACAATCATATTCACAAAATATCTGGGCAACTACTATGGAGCATTGGTAAAAGCTTGGGCTTTGAAATCATATTACGTTTAGATTTCAGCCAAAACCATTGATTTTACCTTAAGTCGCTTCTGGCAGATGGATCTCTTTTACTTGGGAGAGTAATCCATCTAGGTGAAGGGCAATACTGATTACAAAATCTCAGGGTTTTAACGAGCATGTAAAAATGGCTTTGTGCCTAACTTGTGTTTGTGCTTGACCAAGTAATTATAATATTCACACAATATCTTCTCTGATGAGGTGTTAATCAATGATGTTAAAATACTTATTTAATACTTTAATTTGCTAAGACTAAATGCCATTCTACTTTCTTTTCTTCCATATTTTTATATTGTAATATTTGTAAAATTATTTGATGGCAGACGCATTGTTAGTTTAGGTTAGAAGTCAAATCATTCAAGTTTTTTTTATCATTCAATCATGTAGGTTTGATATTTAGTTAAAAATTTCTCATGACCTAGAAATAAAAAGAGAGTTATATAGTTAAGTCTTAAAGAAAAAAATGCTCTGTATTGGCATTTCTAGCCACAAGATAGTAGACTCTGTGGTTTTAACAGTTGAGCAATGACATCTAAAGTCAACAAAATCCCTCATCAATTTATTCCTTATTAGAACCAACCTTAGTAAAACTCAAAGACTATCACAGAATCACAAGTACATCATAGCCCCAAATTAGAAACATAAAGGAAAGATCAGTTGTTGATAAACAAGAATAAATATTTGTTTTGTTTACAAGTTTATCTGATACATTCTTTATTTATTATTATCATTGTTGTTATATAATTCTTTCTTTATTTTGTTCTCTTTTTTTATCCAAACTTTAAAGTTTTTTACTATTGTTTGGTTCGATCATTGTTCCTGTTATTTAAGTATGATATCAACCAGTGTCCAGGCTAATCACTCTAAAAGATGCTTAATATTGATAGTTAGCTCTTACCACCTATAAATTTCACTAAAACTATCTGACTATAATCATTGTTACTTATCAAAAGTTTTATTGTAGTACTCATCATATTTTGCCATTTAGATCACCAGGAAGCTAATGCATGTATAATTTCCTGATATATATAGTGAAGGCTACTGAAACATGTAGTTTAAATGATCAAAAATTATTCCAGCTTCTTTTAATTTTACTTTATTACCTAAAACCTGTATCAAAACACATGACTTTATTTGCCCTTTTCCTTGGATGACCTCTTGGCGAGAAACTGTCACCAAAGGCCATTGACTATGTGTCTATGCTTCGCTACTAACATGCTCTATCACTGATATTGAATAGAATAAATATAGGCAAAAGTTTATCTACAGATTAATATATATATATATATATATATATATATACATACACTAGAAATATTGCCCAGCTTTGCCCTGTCACCATGGACTGGCTATAAAGGCAATTAAGTAAGCTTATGATTTAAGAAGGCAAGTACTGCTTTTCTCTACTAAATTCATTTCTAAAGCTTTCTTTTAGGTGGTTAAAGAAGCCTATTTTATAGATACTATATACCATACAAATGCAAATTTTAATATTCTGGATCGTTTTTTTTTAATAACTATTGTAGTTCCTTATTCTAAAGTGCTCTCTCTCTCTCTACATATGTGAGAGAATTATTTTACTCTTGTGGTATTGTTTTCTAAAAAGCTACAAGATGTAGGGCTTCATACAAGCATAATAATCTTTTTTAAGAGTAAATTCCCTGCTTCAACCACTCAGAAGCATTACTTAAAGAGGCAATTGGCAAAGAACCCAAAATGTTGGTACAAAGAGTGATGATGTCTGAGTGGACCCAATGGAATAATTGGTATGTTGTTACGATATGCCAAAATGAGCCATGACCTCATGAGACAACACTCTTGAGGCAACAACTTTAGGAATAACTGTGCATTGATCTAATGATATGAAAGTTCTAGAAGTGCCTCTGATCAAGAATACAAAGCATTCATAAAAAAAATGTATATAATTTATGAATAATTCTTTGCAACAAAATACGTCTTTATGTGTAAAAAAAATGTTAAATTTAAAAGCTTAAAATATCAAATAGTTTTCTTAATGATTTAAAACAACTTAAAACATTTAATTTGGATAATTCTCATTTCATATGTTTTACCCAAGTTAAATTGAACCTTCAACTATCAAGTTAATTGTTACTTAATGAAATTAGTTTGTAAGTTAACATTGTTTTTTTAGGAAGCAGTCTTGTTGACAAAAATAATATTCAAATTGTATAATCCTAGTCATTAAGCTTTATCTTAGAAAATTTAAGCAAATAAATGTTTCTGATTATTTCTTATTCTTTTTAATTTTTTCTTAAATGTCGAGGATTAATAATTGATGTTATTAAGAACATTTAGGCTCATGTTATCTTTTGAAATAATTAATACTTTGGCAGATAAATCAACAAAAAACTTCAAACAAACTGAAAATAGAATTATCAGCATTCTTCTGTTTGGTTAAAAATGAGTATTTAAAGGATTTTATTGTTGACGGAAAAGATCAATTAAATAAAATAAAAAACTGTGAGCAAATGTTTTCTTTACTGAGAAATTAAAAGTAAGAAAAAGCTATGAATCAAATTATGTAATCCCATGTGTTATTTAAAACTGACATCTTATTTTTCTTTATAAGGAAATAAGTTAGTAATCAGAGTATATATTAACTAGCATTTCATTGCCATCTTTCCTAATTTCTCTAGAAAGGGAAATAAAAGTTTCTTCATCCCAATACAATCCTCATCTGAAAAAAAATCTGTAAAAAAAACCCCTTCAGTCAAATCTTGTTTATTTTAGTTGATATTATCTTAATCAGCTTACGGGCTTCAGAAGCCATTGGTGTCTACTTTATTGAGAGGAAGATTTAACCTCTTCATACATCATCAGTAGCTTTAAAAGAGGGCTCAACAATTATTGTGTTTTAGTTTAGAGATCTTTTATTCATTCTATTTTTCACAAAGGCAGCGATATAGATTTGATATACTCTCATTTCTATTTTTTATCAGGAGGATCAAATCAAGTGTCAGAGAGATATGTCATGATAAGTCAACCTAGCTGTGATATGAAAAGCCAACATGGAAAACTAAAAATTGCAATTGTATGTGTATGTCAACACTAAAGCAACCGTACACTTTTCCATGAAATAATTAGTGCCATTTATTTTTTTTTTTCTAATTTTGTGGTTGATTAGCATGGTTGTGGCTGCGCAATGGCCATGCACATTCACTTTCATTAAGAACACGTTATATAATCCTTAGCTTAAACAAAACTTTTATCGCTCTACCAAACCAATAACATGTTACTCAAAGTTCATAAATCCAAGAGAAATAAACAGAATTTGAATTAGTTATTCTACCTGAAATATTTTACTGAATATTATTAATATTATTAATCAACTGTTAACGTTATTTCATGGACCAGTCTATTGATTTTTCTATAATATTGTTTTTGTTAGAGGAAACAGTTTTTCACAGAAACTATATGCAAAATATTGGATTACAGGCAATGCCATGTTCCCCTGCTACTTTTAATTTTGTATATTAAGTTATGCAGAAACCTGTACCATGTCTATTTGAATAGATTTTCAGTGAAATTGTTATTAAAAAGTAATTGTCACACAGTAAATAATTTCAAGCAGAAAATGTCTTCAGTTTAAATTACTTTTGCAATAAAGTATCTTGGTTCATTAAAGAATCTTACCTTAAACATGAATACTGGCTACTCAAACAACTTGATCAAACAGTAATCAGTCACACCAAAGAAATATTACTGAAATCTTTTTTCTCCTCCATGCATAATAAATTATTGAACTAAAATTGAATAGAGTTTTTTTAAATTTAATCGCACAAATCATATTGTAAATCATTCCTTGTTTATGTAGTTGAGTTATGTTAAGGAACAAATGTTTTACAGTTAATTGTGGTTAATAATAAAAACATTATCATTTTTATATCTTTGTCTTTCTTTCCTAAACAATTTTACCATCAATTAATTAGTTTCTTTACTTACTCTTAACTACTTAAGAATCAACGAGCTAAATTCTAGTTCATCCTCAGTTTTCGCCTCTTTAATGAAAAATTCAGCATTCTCTTCTTAAATAAAATTTATTTCATTTTTTATTAATCTAAATTTTGTTTTTTTAAAAATGAAAAGTATAAGTTTATTTTTTTAATAGAATTTTGTAATTCTCTCAATACCACTAATGATTATCCAAGTAAAGTTGTATTGATGATAGTGAAATGTATTGGATGTCTATTGTATGTTTTTTTTTTTTTATTTCCACACAATTATTCATTTTAAATTTATTTTTACATATATAAAATAATGAAGGTTATTTTTTGAGGTGTTAAAACTTATACCTAATCTAATCTGAACCTATATATGAATTGAAATTTGGTGTTGTTTTGTAACAAAATAAACAGATTTAAAAATTATCTCCTACCTCAATCCATTCATACAAAAAAATATAGTATTTTCTTTAAGTATGTATTTCTGGGAGAACACTTATTCTCTCTTGCTTCTTTCATTTTTTCTAAACACCATAATAATATAATTATTGAAATATTACCATTTCTTTACCCCTTTTTTCATCACATCCATTAAAACTGTTTTTATAACTATGAATACCCCTAAAATTATATTTTGAACACTAACTATCTGGTTGTCTAACCAGTTGTGCAATATCAATCATGCACTTTTATTTTCAATTAAGATCCTAAACCTAAACATTTCATCATTTGTTTATCAATTTTTATATTGTTAACAGAAATTTCCTGATGGTTCAATTGACAATATTTAGATGTGTATATTTTTTAATATACTTAAAATTATAGAATTTTTATAGTTTATGAGTTTTTCATAGAAAATAGAGAAATAAAAAAAAAAATAAAAAATGGATGCAATATTAAAAATTAAAATTATTGACAAACCTAAAAAGTCAACCAACAAATATTTGTAAACAATAATATTTTGGAAATTTGTCAGATTTTTTCAATATCCGTTTGTAAGGAATTAAAACAGTAAGCCAGTTTGACTATATCTAGAATTAAATTAAATCATTAATCCACTTTTAAAAAGAGAAAATTACACTTTGAAAAAATTGTATTTGGGTTTGAAAGCCTTCACAAAGTTTACTGCTTTTGAAAAACTTATCTAAATTTAAAAAGAAAAATTAACAATTTTTTAAAAATATTTTTAATCATATCAAAAATTTATTAAGATTAGAGTTTATGATCTTTTTGCCATTCACCAGAAATATTTTATGGGAAAGTTTTTTTTTTCAATACCTTTTTTGTAAGGGCTTAAAGAATGCTAATATTTGATTTAACTGTAAAAAGTATTTGCATCCACAAATATTGTTAAACTTTTAGGATTATTCTAGACTTGTTAACCTGTAAAAGTTCTTATATGAACCAGTCATATCAAGCGAGATTTTCTTTTAAAATAAAGTAAATCAACAAGTACGTCTAAATGAATATTTTGTTGTTTGGCTTTTATTATCAGTCATAGTTTAACAAATGCTCTAAGAATCTTCTCTTTTGATCTTCTGAATAAAGAAAAAAAGATGATCAAGGACAAAAATACATGAGGACACATAGTCTTTTCAATTTTATTTTTATTCTTTTTTGCATAATTATTTAAAGTTTTTTTTTATACATTTTAATATGCATATAAGTAAAGTAAGTTAGAATAATAGGAAAGAGACAAGCCTAGGTTTTGACTCATTGTTCATACATTTTAAAACTTTAGGTTATAAAAGTTTTTAATATTGTTTAATATGATTTGTAATATAGGAATGTAGATTAATTTACATATAATATTAAAAATAAGAAATTTGACAAAAACGTTTCTTCAAATATTTTTTAAAATTTATCGACTTGAATTATTACTGCTATAATTTTCAGTTGATTATATATTTTAAATATAAACTACTGAATTTCTCCTCCTAAAAAACAAAAATGAGAGTGATTAATTTTTTATATTGACCCTTGGTCAATATTCAGGTCTTGTTTTTTCTTTTCTATGGATATTTTTTCATCATAGAAAAAGAATTCATGTTGATATAATTTCTAAGAAATGAATCATATTTATCAAAGAAATGAAAGATAATGTCTATAAATGAATATAATTTATGAAATGAAGCATTTTCCTATCTAATCATTTTATCTTGATATAAAGTTGCAATCATAGATGTAGAATGAAATTGGTTATTCTATTATGAAAAAGGATTAAAAGAACTGAGGCAAATTTATTGATTATTGATTAATTGATGTTGCTTTATTGGCTGATAACCAATTAATTGGCTATTGATTATTTGAAGTAGAATGAAATTTCACAATCATAATTTGAACTTGATTATTCAAAGATAAAATATTGTTCCAATGAATAATGACAATCATTGTAATACTGTTTTATGATGAGGTTATAAAAAGTGCCTAGTATATGACATTATAGCAACCTTTTCTGGGATATCTCATTAAATTGCAACAGTGCCCAAAACATTCATTAAATAGCAAGAAAGCCTATCAAATTCATTTGAATGGAAACAATATCCAGAACAGTCATTGAATGGTAAGGCATAAAAAAAAATTGTTGAATGGCAATTGTGTTCAGATCATTCATTAATGCAAAATTGCCTAAAAACCTTATGGAAGTGAAACAGTGCCCTGAAAATGACTAGATAGTTAAAGGCTCAGAACATTCATTTCATTGCAGTTGTGAAACCCTGGACATGAAATCAAAAGGGAAACATATCTTGAGCATGACATTAAAATTGTGACTGTGTCCAAGTGATAACATTAAAAGCATCTGTGATAGGAATGTGACATAAAAAAAGGAAACTCTTATTTAAGCATTCTCTTTTGAAACCATATTTATTAATATTACTTTTTCATATCGATATTTGGAAAAACCCTTTGTACATCATAACATGTACTCAAATTAAAGCTGTGTTAATCAAAAGGTCTTGCCTTGGAATTATCTGTTCAAATAATGATAATTATAATAATTATCATAACTATGTATCTAAATTTTTTTATACTAATTAACTAACAAAATGATTCATATGATTAATTATTGATCATTGATCAAATTCATCAATAAATATGTAGTTTTTTATATGGGCAAAATAAATAAAAAATTAAGTGTTTTAAGCATTTTTATTTTTTTTATCTAATGCCTGAACTTAATTTTCATTTTTCCTCTATTTAAAAGGAATTTAACATGTATTAATTAAAATTCTTAAATGAAATGAAATTTATAACAAAGATAAGGGTTGTTTTTTAAGATCTGACTGTAAAAGGTATGATATGCAGTAAAAAAGATAGCTTACAAAAATAAGAAATGGACATCTAACCTATATTTGGATTAATTTTTGAGGATCTGTACCTTCCTCAAGGGTATTTACTTAAGTAAAAATGTAAGATCAATTTAGATACTCAATTCATTTATTAGGGTTTCAATATCCATTCTTTTTTGTGCTTATCAATGGGACATTCCAGAGGACTTTCTTGTATTTTTTTTTATATTGGATTTTTCTATTTTGAAGTATATAATACTGGAGAATAGGTCGATATGTGCAGTTCTATATGCAGAATATGGCATGAGCATTTAAGTGTGATGATATATTGAGACAATAGATTTCAATCCGTTAGTTTCCCTTCACAAAAGCATTTACAAATTAAATTATTCACAGAGTGTATCTTTCTCATGAAACAAAAACAAGTTGAACTAGGTAAAAGGTCATTCAGAAAAACCAATTGTCAAATCTGATTAAATTAAGAACAACATGTATTATTATTTTCACTTGACATATCATATACTGTGGGTGGGAGCAGTAGCTGTTACATCTTTATATCAAATTTTGTTATAGTCAGGATACAATTTGCATGAAAGGTCATTGATCAATTATTTTCTCGGTTTTATTTAAGTATTTGTTTGTAGATTGCTTCTTTGCAGAGTTGAGTGGGAAATTCTATGTTTTTATTTATTCATTTTTGTTATTCATAAGTACTTGCTAAATACCTGCTCTACAGAATTAGAAACTTAAGCTGAAGTAGAAAGAAGTGAATGGTTAATTAATAATAGAATGGGTAAAATAATTGTTAAATTTTTTTGTCTAATAATTGTTGGGTATGATTTAGTGTTGGGATGATTCCTAAATTTTTTTTCTGATTCTGATACAGATTCCAATTCTGATTCCAGAAAAATGTTGATTAAAAATTCCGATACAAAGATTTTGATACCTTGCTTATTTAGGTTCTACCTGTTTGTCTACAGGAAGAAGCCCAGTTTTTAGTAGGTACCGGCAGTGAAAATTTTAAAAACAATAATAAGTAAATTTGATTGTTTTATCTAAAAGTACACATGAATACA
>JAUZSX010188195.1:0-16354 GCA_034780655.1 Idiosepius hallami
GACGCAAAATACATTACCTAGTATTTTTAAATGGTCACGCATCTAATTACTAACCAAGCTCGACGTTGCTTAACTTCGGTGATCTGACGGGAACCGATGTCTCTAACATCACTTGACCGTATATCTCCTGACATTTGCTCAGAACATATATAAATGAATTATGGGCAACGACGGTGGAGCATTGGTAAAAGCTCGGGCTCTGGATTCGTATGACACGAGTTCAAATCCCAGTCAGAACCATTATATTCACCTTTAGCTGCCTCGGGCAGATGGGGCTCGTTAACTTGGGGAGCAGCTCATCTAGGTGAAGGGTAACACCGAATATAAACAGGCCATGTATGAGCACGTAAAATTGCCTTGTGCCAACTTTGGGTTGGTGCTCACCAAGTAAATATAATATATAAATGAATTGTTAGATATTTATTATAAATACCATAAAAATCCACACTTTTCTCGCTTAAGGCACATCAAATATCCATTTATTCAATAATTATATGACAGAATTATTTAGAATTAGAATTATCACTAGGGATGTACCAATATTATTTTTAAAATATGCCTTATATTCTCTTAATATGCTGGAAATATTCTTTAAGAATATGCTTTTTTCTAAGGAATATTGTTTTTAAAAAAGAATATGCTTTTATTTCTCGGTTATATTCTTTTTTTAAAGAATATGTTTTCTGTTAAAAGCATATTCTTTTATTTTTTTGTCAGAATATGTTTTCAACAAAAAGCATTTTTAAAAAAGTTAAAAGCATATTATTTTAAAAAAAAAAGAAAATGCTTTTTGTAAAATGAATATTCTTTTTTGAAAGCATATTCTTTTGAAAAAAAAGAATATGCTTTTTGTAAAAAGAATATTCTTTTTTGAAAAAATATGCTTATTGTTAAGTGAATATTCTTTTTTAAAAAGAATATGCTTTTCGTTAAAAAATATTCTGTATGCAAAGAATATGCTTACACAAAAAGAATATTCTTGTCACAGCCCTATTTATTACCCATTTCTATATTAAGTTAAATGAAATTACTAATACTGAAATTGTTGTTTTCCCATTAATATTTAGTCTAAATCTGGAAAAACCAATGGTTTTTCAGTACCTTTTTTTCATTTATTTCATGCCAAATTCTTTAAAAAATCTATTAAAGATTCAAATTTAATTTTTGGTATGAGTATTTAAAAGGTATATACACAACTTTTGATAGATCATTCTTTTTTATATATACAAAAAAGTCTTACATAAATCCCTCCAACCTAACAATGAGGTACATAACACAACCCTAGCACACACGCTTTTATATGAACTAAAAGTATTGCCTGGGCTCAATCATGAGTTGCTTTGATACTTCTTTTGCGCTTATTTCGATTTTTCCTTTTTTTGTAATTCTAGGACATTTTGCTTCTTCTAAGAAAACTGCCGTAATTTCTTTTGACTCTTTGGACCCCGATTTAGAGATGTTCTATTTTTGAAACATAGTAAGGTAAAAATATCGGTGTGTCTCTTTTGCCTTAAGTCACCAAGGCCGATATATCGGCTGCTTATGGTCTAAAGGGTTACATATGTATACTAGAAGTATTGCTCGGCTTTGCCCGGTGACTTGAAAATAAGGTAGTTAAGACTGCCTATTATATAGGGAAGTAGTACCGTACATATGAAACTTTTCGTGGTACGGTCTGATACTCGCATTTCTGTTCTTTTTTCTTTTTTTCTTTTTTTGTAAGTTCAAATTTTGCAACTTCAGCAAGAAACCAATTAAAACGTTTTCCCTAGAACTGAATACTCCATTGTATTTGTGTATTTCGGTATACTAACCTCTACAGGTTAAGTCGGCTCAACTACTGTACAGACACAATTCAGCGGTACCTAGCCGCATTTATAGATGCCTCTCTAACCAAAGACTAGGGGGGCATCTACCCAGTGGTTTTACTGCTCCCCCAGACACTAATCTAGGTATTTCCTGCCCCAATGCAATATACGGAACCTAGTATTATTAAATGATCACCCATCTAACTAGTGATCAAACTTAGCGTTGCTTAACTTCGGTGATCTGACGGGAACCGATGCATTCAACGCGACTTGGCTCTAAATACTCCATACATCAAATTTCAAGTGTTTAGATGCAAAACTGACGAGGCAGTTTGGTAGAAATTGCAATGGTGCATTCTTTCAACTTTGACCTCTTAGCATCTAAATTTCCGTCATAAAACCAGTTAAAAAGTTTTCTTTAGGTCTGAATGTCCTAGAGTTCAAATTTTAAGTCTGTAAACCATATATCGGCTGAAGATTTAATGTCTTGAACAGTAGTTTTTTTTTATAAACGTGTATTGTCCACCCGTGTTTTTTTAAATAATACAATATACATAGCTGGAGAGTTTATCGGAATTCATAGCTTTCCAAAGGGTATTTGTCTAAACTACAACGGGGTTCTGACTTGCGTGTTATGATTACCTTGGTGCTCTTGACCAAGTAAATATAATATAACAAACTTGGTCGAGCACCAAGTTTTTTTTTAATATAGAATATCAATTTGTGATATATTTACTTAGTTGAGCACCAGTATCAGCACAGACTTCGGAACCGTAGTACGCGGGATCGAATCCAAGTTGTTCCGTCTACGTTTACATGTCGTCTAATATTCTTGGGAAAAGTAGGAAGCCCTATCTTCCCTCGAGCTATGGGTTAAATAGTGCAAGACCTCAATGGTGGATGTGGCGGATGATGTCTACAAAGATACAACGGCACTGAAGGCGGTTGAAGGTTGCAATAGAGGATGGCCTCCGGTTCTTGTTCGTGGTTCTCCATGTCATTGGAACAAGGCCATCCTTTGCCAAGGGGCCGTGTGGGGAATGCAGGTGCATCAGTCTCTCCACGTTAAAAGACATCACGCGAAGGTATCCTCCCGAAAGGTTCCACAGGGAACCAAGACGTAGGACAGTCATACCACGAGTGACCGTCGATAATGATGAGTCGAGCACTAACCTCAGTGTGGCACAAGGCTATTTTTACGTGCTCTTTTTATTACTAGACTTTTTGTATTCAGTGTTGCTCTTCACATAGATAAGTTGCTCTCCCGAGTTAACGAGCCCCATCTGCCTGAGGCAGCTAATGGTGAATGTGATGGTTTTGACTGAGGTTTGATCTCGCGTAATACGATTCGAGAGTCCAAGCTTTTACCAATGCACCACCCTTCATTGATTATGTAAGAAAATTAAATAAATTTATTTTCCTTTGTTAATATATTGATTTGTTTTTAACGACATATCAACCTTTTTTGGCCATTTAATTCCTAGAATAATTATTTTTGGTAAACATTATTTTACACACACATAGTTTTTATAATAACTCAAGTTACACTATTTAATCCATATCTGGATGGAAAATACGTTTCCTAAGGTATTAGTCGACATGTCAAAGAAGACGGAACAGCTTAGATTCGAACCCGCGTACTACGATTCTGAAGTGGAACTGCCTATCAACCGGAGCATGCTGAGTGCCCAGTAAATATTTTGCAAGATTCGACTTCGTTTATCCTTGAACAAAATTTCAATTTAAGAGAATGCGAGATTAGTCAGGTTTTTTTTTTGGTTTTTTTTTTACGTGAGGAGAGAAGGGTCCTGAGATCAATACAAATATTTTTTAGGGGTTCAGAAGTAAGAAAAGATTTGAAAACAATAATTGAAATCAAAATAAAACCAACCAATATAGAAACAATCGTTGTTCATAAATCAAACCACATTGGGAAATGATGTGCGTGGAGAAGAAAGGAAAAAAAGAAATAAAAAGAAAGAAAGAAAGAAAGAGATAAAGAAAAAGAAAAAACAAAAGAAAAAAGGGTAGAAAGAAAGAAACAAAGAGAGAGAAAGGAAGGAAGGAAGAAAGAAAGAAAAAAAGAAATAGATAAATAAACAGAGAGAAAGAAATAAGGAAATGAAAAGAAAAAAAGAAGGAAAGAAAGAAAGAAGGATTGAAAGGAATTGAAAATATATAAGGAATTGAAAAGAAAGAAAGAAAGAAAGAAAGAAAGAAAAGGGAAAATGAAGAAATAATCAGAGAGAAAGAACAAAGAAATAAAAAGAAAGGAAAAAAGATTGAAAGTAAGAAGAAATAAAACTAAAGAAATACAGAATGGGAAGAAAGAAAAAGGAAGAAAGAAAAAAAAATGAAAAAAGAAAGGAAGAAAAAGAAAAAGAAAAAAGGAATGAAAAAAGAAAGAAAGGAAGGAAGAAGCGAAGAAAAAAGAAAGGAAGAAAGGGAGGAAGGAAGAAAGAAAAAAAAGAAAGAAAGAAAGAAAGAAAGAAAAAAGAAAAAAAGAAAGAAAAAAAGAAAGAAAAAAAGAAAGAAAGAAAAAAAGAGAGAAAGAAAAAAAGAAAGAAAGAAAAAAAGAGAGAAAGAAAGAAAGAAAGAAAGAAAAAAGAAAGAAAGAATTAGGAATGAAAAAAGAAAAAAGAAAGAAAGAAAGAAAGAAAAAAAAGAAAAAAAAGAAAGAAAGAAAGAATGTTTGGGTCAAAATAGGGAAAGTGTGTGTTTTTTAATCATGAAATAAAAAGATTTTATTTAAAAAAAGATTATTTTTGACCATTTATTCAATAAGTTATTTTTCGTAATCCTCAAAATTATGCATGATAAATTTTACAAGCGTAATTCGGACTATTGTCCTTATCCTTCTTGTTATTTTTTTCACAACATTTCAACTGAATTAACCTTCGGTCTTCCTCAGGTATATTTAAGTGATTTATATTGCTGTTTTTTGTTTGTTTTTATTTTTATCTATCCTTTTTTTTTCTAAATATAGAGTTGGTTTTATTTATAATGGATGCTATATTTCTACAACACGTCGAAGGCTTACTCAAAAAGGAACACCTGATAGCAAGAACAAATCCTCCATTAAAGATAAAACCAACACTAGATTTAAAAAAAGAGGATGAATTAAAAAAACAATAGTAATCACTTTACAATGTCTGAGGAAGACCGAAGGTTAATTCGGTCGAAATTTAGTGAAACAAATAACAAAAGATGAGGCCAATATATGTAAAATTCATTGTACAGATTTACCATTTTATAAAGTCAAGCGTGGCATACGATATCTTTCATATGATGTCCATTTTCGTTGACTCGTTATTTTCCTCGTAGATTTTATATTTCATTGTCCACATTTTGAGCTTTTATTTGGCACTAAATTTGTTATTAAATTATAGAATGACATGCTTTTGCAAAAATAAAGTACAATTACCTATTAGATGTATTCTAAATAATAGGGAGAATAAAGCAATTTCAAAAATACCATTTATTTCTGCTCTTCTCTGTGTAAAGGAAAAATTTTTCATCTTTATTTTTGTAGCATGTATCAAACGTTTTATTTGCACGTTTGTTGTTGAATATTTTCTTTTATCATTAGAGAAACTATTTATTTTTACTTTGATTATAACTTATGATTTGCTGTCTCTTATCATATATATTTCCTTTATATGTTTCAGGAAAAAGGAGAACGGTGTCAACAGGAGAAAGAAGAAGAAAAAAATTAATTATTCAAAAAAAAATACATATATACTAAATTTATGCAAGCATTTAAATGAGAGAGAGAGATAGAAAAAATACCAAAAAATAATATTCTTTTTGAAATTAAAAACAATAAAAAAAACAAGTGTTAAAAAACAAATTAAATTTGTCTAAAATTGGTTTTTTTAATAAAGAAATAAAAGACTAAAAAAAAAAACAACACAAATACAGATCGAAAAAAAAGAAATATTTTTTATTTAAAAAAAAAAACCTTGGGCTTAAAAAAGAAAAGTAAAATAATTCCTACAAAAAAAAAAGGAATGAACATCAACTTAGAAGAGCTTTAATAAAGATTTAATTGAGAAAGAAAATAAAAATTCAACTTCAAGGATAATAAAAAAAAATATCGAAATCGCTTTTTATTATATAATTGAAAAAATATATTAAAAATTACAAAGCAATTTTTATATTATTATTGTAAAAAAATCAAAAAAAATCACGAAAGTGCTTTTTATATTATTATTGAAAAAAAAAAACAGAAAAAAATAGAAAAGCGCTTTTCATATTATTATTAAAAGTATATTTTTCAAAAGTTACCAAAAAATTTGAAAAAAAATTAACGAAAGTACTTTTTATATTGTTATTGAAAAAATATTGAAAAATTACAAAAGCGCTTTTTATAATATTATTGAAAAAATTAGTAAAAAAATTTACTAAAGAAATTTTTATATTATTGATGAAAAATATAAAGAAAATTTACGAAAGCGCTTTTTATACTATCATTGAAAAAAAAAAATATTTTAAAAAATTACGAAAGCGTTTTTTATTTTATTAAAAAAAAGGATTAAAATAAAATCCACCAAAAAATCACTTAATGTTCGACTAAAGGAGGAGTAAAAACGACAGAAAAAAAGATTCAGTCTGAAGAGTAGGAGGAAGAAGTCAGAGGTGAGAAAGAGACATTGGGAGAGGTCAGAGGTGACAGCGCATGGCTAGGCTGAGGGAAGCCAGTACCGGGCAGTTTAAGTGGATGTTGTTGTCAGTGGAATTTTAACATGTCTCGTCGGAAACAGTCCCATCCGAAACCGATAAAACGTAAGTAGAAAACTTCGCTTTTATTGTCTAAAAAATAAAAATGCAAGTTTTGGCAGCCGCAAAAAGATAGCGGGCAGTTTTTTGGGTTTTTCTTTTTTATCTCAGGCCGCTTATATCTCACACTGTGTCAAATTACTTTTACGACTGATAAAGTTATGCTTGCTACGATATTACAAAATATTTTTTTATTCTTATATTGAATTATATTGTTTTAATTTGTTTCGGTTTAAATAATTAATTCTGTTATTTTCATAATAATTAGTTCTGTTAAATAAATTCATTTCAATATTTTCTTATTAATTATATCTGTTTGTTCGCTTACTTTATTTAATCAAGTCAAATTTCTCACGTGCCAAATCATTAAAACAAAATAAACAAAAGTGATTTGACACGGTGTTTATGTCCCCAATATATTTATCGACCCTATATGAGAGATAACCGGCCTGAAGTTTTTAAAAAATGCCATTAATTAAAAAATGTTTTAAAAATCGGAATATTTATAGTTTCGGCATGAAATCCCACTAAATGATACTAGCATCTGCATGCTCTAAGAAATCCTTAAGGCGCATACAACACACTGTCGTATTTCTTTTCCGTCAGAAATTATTTGTTGCGGAGATATTAATGTTTTTTCAAAGGGAAGGATTCTAAGGGTTGGTGCTAATGGTGTTAGGTTTGATTTATAGCAAATCATAAGGAGGTTGGTGGGTGGGTATTAGGGTTAGGGTTGGTGTTAGGGTTGTGGGTGGATTTTTAGAAGATTCGTAAGTTCCGTTAAAATATTCCATAAAAAAACATTTTTTTTTGTACTAGAGAGTGATATCATGCCTAAACTATAAATTTACCGAAAAGTCCTCTAGAATTAGAAAATGAGAATATCTCTCCAGGGCTGTGTGCGGCCGTAGGGTCCCCGCACCACAACCCACAATTGCGTGGGGGCAGCGAGCTCCCTAGAGCCAACCAGGTTCCTTTAGTTTCACAGATTTTTTTATCATGCAAAAAAATTACTAGAATAAGCAATTATATTAAGAATAACTAAAAAAAAATCATTAACACTTATATGGTAAAATCAACCCATCTCCATGTCTGTCTGTTTGTCTCTGCCATTCTTTCTCTATCTATATATATATGTATATGTATGTATAAATAGTCTTTGATCGAAGCCTTTAGTATGTTGAAGAGGTGCATTTTTTTTTAGGGTAGGCCCCAAGGTGCATTCTGTATCGGGACCGCGCTCTCTCTCTCTGTGGCTAAGAAGCACGGACTGTGTCTCTAACCCTTTCTTTAAAAATCTACTAAAAATCAGATAATTATCTGATTACTATGAAATTTTCTCTACTTATTAAGTAATGAATAAATTTTATAAGAATGTAAGTTCGATTTTATAATCGATATTTTTTTCAACAATATTCACCCTCCCCCAAGAAAACGAAGTATCAAATTACTAACAAGGCAAAACACTATTTATATATTCATACATCGAATATGAAAAAAAATTGCATTTTTATACAGTTCATTATTTACTTAACAATTGATGAAAGTTTAATATCAAATATTACCTGATTTTTGCTAGTTTTTTTTTTTTATTAAGAGAGGGTTAGTCATTCTATTATTTTCTATTTTTTCGCTTTTAGTTAATATCTGCACAAGTTTTAGATAATTCTAAAAAAAAAATTTGAATAAATAAATCAAAAATGTGTTTATATAAGTATTTTTTTGGCTTATTTTCTCTATCTTTATTTTTATTTGTAAATCAAAACTTTTTTTTTTGTTTTTTTTTAAATCTAAAATGATTTTTTTACACGAAGAAAAGATTTTGGATATTTGTGAATTATTTTGTTTCTTTTTAATTTTAAAAAAAGCCGTGAATGGTCTTTCTTTAAACCCTTCAACATGTTTAACCCTTTAGGCCCAAAAGAAACGATATATCGGCCCAGGCGACTTAAGTCAAAAGAAAACACACACCCACACAACGATATTTCAACCTCTACCTTTGGACCTCTACTTATTAATATTACCAAGTAGTCACTCAGAGCCATTCTAATAAAAAAATACGTTAGGGTCAAAATGTCAGTGTGTCGTTTTTTTGCCTTTGGTTATTAAGGCCAATAAATCGGCCCCTTAGGGTCGAAAAGGTTAAAACACTTTCGACCCTTAAGGGCCGATATATTAGTATTAGGAACCTAAGGCAAAAAAAGAAACTCTGACATTTCGATCCTATGATCTTTAGAAGAAAGACTCTGAGTGACTAGTTGGTAATTTTGCTAAGTCAGGTTCCAAAAGTAAAGGCCGAAATATCCGCTCGCGCGCGTGTGTGTCTTTTACCTTGGGTCGCCAGGGCCGATATATAACCTCTTTAGGGTTTAAAGAGCTAAAACTGGGCAAGGTTCTAGTTTAGTGTTGTGAATTCGCAGTAAAGAGGGTTAATTTAGTTTCGTGAAATTCAGCAAAATTAAGGATATTTTTTTCTTTACGTGGAGTCTCTCTTTAAAAATCTACCGAAAACTCAAGTAAATACCTGATCAATATGACATTTTCGAAGATTAAGTAAAGAATGAATTTTATTAGAAAGTATTTTTCTTTTTCTTTTTTTTTTTTTTTTGTTATTGATACGAAAATATTTATGTTTTTCTACAATGTTCATCCTCATCATTCCAAAATTCGTTCGGGTTTTGCGAAACTTAAGTTCCCCATTTTACTGCGTTACGAAGTCGCAACGCTAAACTAGAAGATTAACTTAAACTGATCAACAAGTGGTTTAATGATACTTAAAAAGCTTTCTCTGATCATTATTCAGTAGATAATTATTATTATTTCCGTGTATTGGTTACGCACACGCATGGCAGGTGCACGTCGCTGCTGCACGGTCCTTAATTTTCAGGTGCTTTGTTGTTTGCATGTGAGACATTATTTTCCAGTTTGTTTCGTAAAAACCTCGTGCTTTTTTTTTTGCCTTGTTTGGCTTTGTTTGTTTTTAATTCCGTAAATTTATTCAAAATCTATCATTTCGAAATAATGTGTCTGGGCTACGCAATAACGATATTACCCAAAAATTTTGACGTATTACAAGCAAAGTAATATCACAGTTTTTTTTTTTTAATATATACATACATATTATTGCAACCATTTAATTTTTAATAATGAAAAAAATCCTTTCTTTTTTTTTTAATTTTATTTAATTTTTTGGATGACCCAAAAAATTGAAGTTGTTCTTTTAAATATAATCTAAACATTTTTTTATGTACTTTTACTCCAACTTAACTTTTTACTCCCAAAATATTGAATTGCTTCCACCTTTTCATTTTGTAATTTTTTTCTAATTTAAACTTTTCTGATTTTTCAAAGGAAAAAAAATTTAAAAAGTTGAATTTCATGTTTCTTTTTATTGTGTAATTTTTGATTGAATTTAAACATTTTTTTTTATTTTAAAAAATAAAAAATATTTTTTGTACCGAAAAATACCACACACAAACAGACACACACACACAAACACATACACACACACATATATATATATATATATATTTATATATATATATTTATATATGTGTGTGTGTGTGTATTGTGTTGACCTATTTTCCGACTATTGTCATCAACTTTTAAAATGTATTTCTAGTAATTACTGCCTCCAAGTAGGACTGAAACTCTCATCTTTAGACAATGCTTTCTCCTCACCCAGAACTCACCTAGACAAATCTCATCCTCTATCCGCTGTTTGCTTTAGGGAGGGACCCAAAGTATTAGATTAGATAGAGAAATAAATGCGGTCAAATTAAAACCAGAAGAAAAATACAAATACTCAAATAGAAAAACGATATCGTGCACACACGCATCTTTTTTTTTTAAACGAATGATCCCTACAAGGGCTAGATATGCATGCGTGAGAGATTATATTTGGTTCATTTATTCGTAAAAAAAATCTTCTTTATTCTTTAACTCTAACCCTAATTTTAATTCGAGCCCTACACTAAGATGAAAAAGAAAAATGCACACGAAGTATTGATTATTTTCAAAGGAAATGGAACGGATATATTAAGGGATTTTTGTTTTTGTTTGTTTGTTTTTTTAGGTTGTGGTAGAATCCACCAATCAAATCATAACCCAATTTCATTACTCCCTAGTCCCTTGGTCCCTGACATAAAAAAAAGCTATAGCAAGCAAAAGATGGGTTTCTTGATTAGCCAAATTACCAATTTGGCAACCATAGAAGGCCAAAATATTGGCTGCGTTGTCTTTTTTGCTAAGTCGCCAGGGCCAATGTATCGGTCTTTCATTGCCTTATGGGTACATAATCTCGATTTTTAAAATCCATTTAGTAGGTCTTTAATATATGCATTTACTGTGATAGAAGCCTTTATTACCTGATAAGTGTAGATAGGCCCATTTCACATTTTAAAAATGGCACCTGACTTTTAGTTGACATGATTTGTAAAATTTTAAGGTAATCTTATTTTTTAAAAAATGTCTATGACAAATAATACTAAATTGCTTTAAATTGTTATTACAATCATTAGTCAAACAAATTATTATGTTGAAATTCTTACCTTTTCATAATAATTATTAGTAAAATCTAATTTTATAGACATAGTTACATCCGTTTGCCCAGACTCATTTAAAATACGAAACTAAAAACAGATACTTGCTTTAATACGGAGGACACCTAATTTAAAATATTAAGTTAATAGAATTACTCCCCCTTAATTTTACTTAACCAAAAATTACTAGTTTAATTAATGTTTATGACACGATGAAAAAAAAGGGTATTGTTTCATCAATCACCGTTGACTTCTTCATTTTTTTAATTAATTCCCACGCGAAATTTAAGAAAAAAAAACGGTAGCATTGTATTTTCTATGTTCTGGTTTGATGAAAATGTTTCAGATAATAGGGCACACTCAATTTTTTTTTTAATAAATTTGAAATTTGATCTCGTTGAATATCAAATAATCTAAAAAATCATGTGTTTTTAGGCATGAATCTAAAATGAAACGAGAAAAATACTAATATGATTTTGTTTTTACGAAAAATACAAATTAATACATGATTTTTCGCCCGTAAAGTCAAGCACTCGCTGACAGAAACCTTTGCATTTTCGTGAAAAATTCAAACGGAATAACATTATTCATAATATGTTCTTAAAATATGGAAATTATTTCCAGGGCACACTGACAATTTTTATTTTTCTAATATTTATTATGTAAGGACCGGTTTAATAAAAAAGAAAATTAATTTAAATAAAATCAAAAAAGAATAAAACGAACAAAAATATTTCAGAAATATTTTTAAAAATTATCAAAATCGAACAAGAAATCGATTTTTGACGGATTTAAGAAAAATGATTTTAGAAAAATGATCGTCTGCTAGCCTCTCATGACCCTACCTAGATGTGTGTGTCGGCATACTGAACTCTGCAGGTTTAGCCAGCTCAACCACTGAACACACACGGTTCAGTGTCGAGCCTCATGGGAATATGAACTTCACAAACGATCCCAAGCAGCATGCATAGATGCATGTCTAGCCAAAGACTAAGGGTGCATCTACCCAGTGGTTTAATTGCACACTCAGGGTATTTCCTGCCCCGTCCCACTGCAAGGTACGACACTAGTATTCTTTAATGGTCATCCATCTAACTACTGACCAGACTGACGTTGCTTAACTTCGGTGATCTGATGGGAACCAGTGTCTTCAACGCGACTTGACCGTATTAATACGGTTGCTGGTATTCTTTAATGGTCACCCATCTAACTACTAACCAGGCTGGACATTGTTTAACTTCGTTTTAACTAGTTTTATTCTAGAGTTAGGAAATAAAAACCCTAGTGATTTCAAGAAATTAAAGGAGATTTTCTTTTTACGACGCCAATTGAATAAAAATAAGGGGATGTCCTTTTGGCCTAGTGGGTAGGCAGTCAAACTTTGGAATCGTATTATTACACGAGTTCGAATCCCAGTCGCTCCATTTGTACTCATAATTGGAGTAATACCCTTGGGAATGGTTGGATTCCCCACATTCACTTCTGTTATGGGTTAAACAATGAACATTGTACATTAAAAAAAAACTACGTGTACAATAAAATACGTGCGCAAAAAGATCGTTTATCAAAAAATGATTGCCCTCGGTATTAAATGATCCAAAAAATTTGATATGGATTAAATAGGACATATTGTGTTACTCAAAAAACTATAAGTAGACTTTTTGTCCACTTGTAGTTTTTTTAATAACACAAATCAAACACTTATCAAAAAATGATTGTTTTCGGCATTAAATTACCAAAAAGGTTGATATACCGGAAAAACCCACAAAAAGAAAAAAACAATAGAAAAATAAATTCATTAAAAAAAGACTAACATTTCGGTTCTAAACCGTCGACTCCCTCTTCTCTTGTCATTGTTCACAGGAGGAGGAGGTATTGCTTTTATTATTGCTTTTATTTTATTGTCTTTTTTTAAATCGTAGGCTTTAGTCCTCCTCTGGGTTGGGTTTCGGCTATTATTCCACTCCCACTTATAATATGAGATGAGTTCTATAATTATTCACGATAGAAGAAAAAATGATATCTATCTTCTTATGTTGCATGATAAATGAATATTCAATCACGGTTGTTTGTCCATCCAGGGAAGTCTATTTGGCCTAGTGGGTAGTCAGTCGATCTTTGGAATCATATGTGAGTCCGAATCCCAGTAATGCCATTTGCGTTCATAATCGGTCTAATACCCTTGGGAAAGGTATGAATCCCCACATTCCCCCAGCTATGAGTTATATAGTGAATATTGTGTTATCAAAACAAACTACGTGTGTATACATAAAAATTATTGTTCTCGGCATTAAATGACCTAAAAAGGTTGATATGCCGTAAAACACATTTGTTTTTACATCCTTTTTGGTCCAAAGGGGCGTGTTTTAGGGTGTTCAATCCCAATTGGTAACTAATCTGACTGTGACCGTGACGGTGCAGTGCGATGCAGTGTCCGTCAGTATCCATTAAACTTATTCATTTTCGGAATTCTCCAAATAACAATTGCGGAGGCAGCACAATTTTCGTAAGGGCCGCAAGGTTCCTTGGCTTCGCTTAGTAATAGTAATTTGCGTTTTTTTTTTGTTTTTGTTTTTGCTTTGCTTTTTTAAATCAAAATAATAATGAGAATTTACTGAAAATTTATCATTCTTGCATGTTGAAATATATCCATGTAAACAATGGGCATCGACTGTTGAGCGTTGGTAAAAGCTTGGGCTCTGGAATCGTAGTATGCTAGTTCAAATCCTAGACAAAACCATTGTATTTTCCTTTAGCTACCTCGGATATATGGGACTCGTTAACTCTGGAGAACATCTCATCTAGATGAAGGGCAACACTGAATGCAAAAAGCCAAGTTTACAGAGTGCATAAAAATGGCTTTATGCCTAACTTGGGGTGGTGCTTGACCAAGTAAATTTCATATCCGTGTAAAAAAAAAAATAAACAAATTTCTTTTTTTTTTACTTAAAAAAATACCTTCAGAAATAACTAGAAAAACAGTTGCTGTGCTACAATCCTTTTGTTTAGTTGGGTGAGAGGGGGTTGTCTGCCTTTTTATTTGTAGTGGTCTTTTTGTACTTTATTTCATTTTCGGATGTAAGAATAAAAAAACAAAATATGAAATGATGACATACTTTAAATTTAAACTTTACTTGTCAAGATTTAAGTTTGTAATGTCGATCTTGCTCGAATTATATTCATTAACCGTTACACCCAGTGGTGCATTAGGCAGCAAATTTGTTTGTTTTGCTATTTTTTTAATATACTTGTTTTTACAAGAAAAAGTTGCTAGCCCTTTGCTTAACCCCCAACCTATTGGGGGGCTTTTGTAATCAGTGTTGCTCTTCACCTAGATGAGATACTTTCCAGAATTAGAAAGCCCCATATACTCGAGGCAGCTAAAGGTGGTTAGAATGGTTTTGACGAGGATTTGAACTCGTTTTTACCAATGCTACACCTCACTGCTCTGGTTTTGATTGTAAATTAATAATTTTCACATTGAAATTTTGTGAAAATCTTTACATTGGAGAGGAGGGGAGATCCTTATGTGCTAGTGCGTAGGCAGTCGAACTTCTGATTCGTAGTACGCGAGTTCGAATCCAATTCATACTGTCTATGTTGGCATGTTGACAAATACCCTTGGGAAAGATATAAATCCCCATCTTCCCTCCAACCATGGACTAAATAGTGCAACTTGTGTTTTTAAAAAATGATGTTAGTAAAAAGTAATTATTCTAGGTTTTAAAATGACCTAAAAATGATATGCCGTTAAACACAAAACAAACAAACATTTGAGGATAGAGAGGTCTACAGTCAAACTAGTTCAAATCCTAGTTGTACCGTTTGTGTTCATGATTAAACTTATACCAATAGGGAAGAATATGAATCCCCTCATTGCCCTGAGCTATGGGTTAAATAGTACACATTGTGTTATTTAAAAAAAAACTACGTGTATACAAAAAAAATTTATAAAATCATTGTTCCCTGCATTAAATGACCTAAAAAATTGATATGGCGTGAAATAAACCATTTATGGATATGGAATTGACGCTTGGCCAACAACAATCAATCTATTATATTTTTTTTTTTCGTAAATTTCATTTCCTTAGAAATAGCGTCGTCCTTTTGGTTTTAAAAGCAATGCTTTGTTTTATTTGTTAGAATAAGATTTCTTGATAGAAATTGTTAACTAGCTTTAAAAATGATGATGTTCTCCCCCCCCTCGCTCTCTCTCTCTCTCTCTCTCTCTCTCTCTCTCTCCCTCCCTCTCTCTCTGTGTCTTTTACCCCTCTCCTCCTCTCTCTCTCTGTCTTTCCCCCTCTCTCCTCCTCTTTCTCCCCTCTCTCTCTCTCCCTCCCTCTGCCACTCTCTCTCTGTCTTCCCCTCTCTCTCTCTCTCTCTCTCTCTCTCTATGTGTCTTTCCCCCTCTCTCTCTTTGTCTCTCTCTCTCTCTCTTTCTTTTTCTCTCCTAGCTAATAGGAGAATTTGGGGTTTGCAGAGCTGTACTGCTTAAGAGTGGATTCCGAAACAGGTCTGTTTACAGATTGCAATAAGAACGGTAGAGGCAAAAGTTGCTTTTGGTTGCAAGGTGCATTCTGCCGGGGGATATACATTGTAGATAAGCACAGACATTGTGTTTGGGTCCTCCTGGATCGGAGGTAGTTGGAGGGGGGGAATGTGAAACTCCTCCTCCTTTACAACAAGAAGGAGGCAGGGCTAAAAATAATCATGACAATAATAGTAAAATAATAATAATAATGATGATAATGATAATGATAATAAACTCCATGAGATTAGGGGGGAAGGCTTGTAGTCATTGTTTGCAAGGTATCCAGATAAATTGGAGAGCCAGAGGAGACTCGTTGTCACTGTTTTCAGGAACCACCACCAGGCGTTGGAAGACTTGAGAAACTCTGCTAATGGCGGGTGTACGAAGTGGAATCACCAGAGTGAAAATCCAGGGAGATTCATCACCATACAGTCCTTGCCTGAAATGTTTCGGACACTACTGGAAATCAGAATAGACTTGTTGTCAGCGCATTTTAATTAATGTGAGATCCCATATAATAATAATAATATTGATAATAATAATGATAAGACAAACCCAGCAACTAAGGAATTCATTTTGTAAAAAAAAAACTACTGTGCACTATGTGTATATAGAAATTTAAATTAAGTAGATGTGTCGCACGCCTCACGAGAGCAGCAAACACGAGAGCAGGAACAACGGGTGCGACATACCCC
>JAUZSX010188305.1:0-16351 GCA_034780655.1 Idiosepius hallami
ATATTTATTTAAAAAGAATTTTAATTTTTCTTTTCAATATTTAAAATTTTTTTTTTCATGCAAGAAAGTTAAATTCTTTTTAATAATATGTGTCTGAATAACCATATTCTGTTTATATATATATATATATAATATATAAAGGATGTTACTAAAAAAAACACCTTATTTGGTTTCAAAAGGTGGTGTCTTTTATGTTAACCGCTTGTCAGAGTCCAGTAAATCCTAAAATACCAATTAAATAAGAAACAAACAAACCAAATACCGTTAAAAATATAAACTGAATATTCCACTGCTTATGAGCTCTCATTTGGTATTTCACTTGACAAGGTTGGTTGGTTGTGGGCAAAGAACAACTGTATCAGACAAACAGACAGGATGTCAGTTTAAACATAGATTATTGTATTTGGTGGCATATATGAGGCATCTATTAAAAATGACTTTAACTAATTTTCTAAAACTATTATCCTCATCTTATTAATAAAAATATTTTTTGTGCTATGTTATTTAATCTTCATGAAGTGTTTGTATCTTTTGTAATATTTTGAATTCTGTAATAATTTCTGTGAAAGAAAATAATGAATACTATAAAAAAAGTAATATTTTGTTATTTCAAAGAACAAACAAGAACTAAAGATATTACAAGATTATATAAAACTGTTTAAGTTTGTCTTAGCTAATAGCTTAAATAAATATGACTTTTTAAATCTTATGTCTTAGTTAAAAATTACTGAATCTTTGTAGTGTTTGTGAATGAATAAGATTTGTGTAAAAAGATAAAGTTTTTGTAGATTATTTTAAGGACCCAAATACAATATAAATGTTTCCCTCTCTTTCTCTCAGACCCACTGGCATGGGCTTTCCTTTGAAGCAGAGAGGGTTCATGTGAGAGAACTGCGTGATCAATGCAAGGATCATTCAAACAAGCTTAACAGACCTGGTGTAGATCCAAACTATGAATAAGTTTTTCATGAATGCTCTGCTTGTTGCCTGCGCTGGTGTTGTCTGGTGTGATCGGATTTGAGATACTGCCATTCTTCTGGGAGGTGCAGCATAGGTGGGGGACACACCACCAGTGGCACAAGCCACATGGCCTAGTGGGCCATTGTTAGGGATTCATTCATATCATACCGCTCTATTTAGAGAGGAAACAACAGGCAGTAACCGTTGCATAACTTAGGTCCAAATCAAGACAAAGAACATTAAGTGGGCAGTCTGTAAGCAGGTGAATGAAGGTCTGCTTAGCAGTGCCACATGGGCAAACTGCATCCTGCACAAAGCCCCACCTCAAAAAGTTATCTTGGGTCTTTGCTACCTTGGCCCAAGCAAGGTTGAGTATCACCCACTCTCTGCGGGGAAGGTCCAACCCAGCTGGTACCTTTTCAGAAAAAGCTATTGTAAGTGATAAGATATACCTCAACCTCTATAGCAATGTCGATCATAACAGATCCTTGCCTAAACAGTTATAAAGTAACGTTGGATATTTTTAAAAAATTGAGTTTGCTTTAAAATTCAAAGTTATGAATCACAAACCAAGTGTTTAGAAGATAGAAAATTACTTACATGACACTGAGCAAGCAATTCTCGCATTATAAATTGATCATAAATATCTCTTGCTTGTTTAATTCGATCTTCGTCTTTATCCATAGCTTGGAACTTTTTAATCTGAAAAGATAGAAAAAATAAAATTAAAATATTAGAATAAAAATAAACAGATATCTCTGCACGTGTTGCATCTATTCTTAAGAAATGCATTATAAATTGTGTAGGTTGAATCAAGTATATCTAAGAAATTTAAAGTTTAAAAATCTGAAAAGTCTTGATTTTTTTTAAACAAAGCTCAATTTTTGGACAAACACCCTTGAGAAAGGTATGTATATCCACATTCACTTCAGCTATGGGTTAAATAGCGAATATTGTGTTATTCAAAAAACTACATGTGTATACATAAAATGATTCTTCTTGGCATTAAATAAGCTGAAAAGGTTGATATGCTGTAAAACAAAAAACAAACAGCTCAATTCTGGTCTAATATCTGAATGATTTAGAATTAACCAAATAACACTTATTGCTTTATATAATAGTCTTTTTGTGCAACATCTATAATGATAAGTCACACAAGAAAGATATGAATTTACATACAAAACTCTTCAAGGTCTGTGAGCATAACAACGGATTTTATAGGTTATTTTTTAATTTTTTTTTTTCGGGTGGGGGGCTTAGTTGATATTAAAGAAAGAGTATTAGAAAATTTCACTTGGCCTACTTTTCAAGAACCATATGATGGAGTGCTTAAAGAAGCTCTATGTTAGTATGACTGTGGAAGTCAATGTTGAGTGCATTCAGGTCTAAAGGTCAAAGTGTCTAACTTGACAAAAGGTCAATCTTTAGATCAGCTTTTGAAAAAAAAAATGCTAGAAATGTAATAAAAGGAAATATATTCAACCTAATTATTCACTACTTTAATAATTAAAATTCTAATAATTTTAGATGGAATTATTATTCAGAATCCTTAATTTTTACCATGAAAAATGTAATGCAAATTCAATTTCATTCATTAAGGACTAATTTTTAGCTGGAACATTATTTATTGTCGACGCAATAAATTTATTAATAATAGTAACTAAAAATAATAAAAGATTTTGTTTTTTGTTTCAAAAGTGAAAAAAATATTGTTAATATCTATTTGTTAATAAAAAAAATCATTTTATAATTTTCTATAGTTTTCAATGGTTCAATTATGATAAAAGAATTTGAATGTTTGAAAAGCAAACAAATATTTTGGTTTATTTAATTTGAAAGTTGTTGTACATGCTCATATTTAATGACAGTAGATAGCATGAAGTACTTTTCCAAAAAAGAAGAATAGAAAAGAAAATAATCAAAACTGATACTTAATTTTGGAAGACCTCATTGCACATAATAAATTAACTAATTATAAAAAAATCATAACTTATAAATTTTTAAAAAGGAAAAGTATATAGTACTTTTTCTGGAAATTTATTTATACAAGTATCATGTAATATCTATGTACTATATTCTAAGTATCTGCGAAATTAAAAAAGAATAAGAACCAGAAAACTTAGAATTAGTTTCAATATCATAACTGTGGATACAAATTAAAATATAAAAAACTGTACAATTTATTTTTCATTCCTTTTTTTAAAAGTGATAAAATTATTATAACCAATTATCTTCAGAGTAAGACTTTATTTTGAAAAAAAAAGTCATTATACAATATTCATAATCAGAATGCAAATGTATAACCTATAAATAGTTGTCAAGCATCTTTTATATCCTTTCTTTCTCTCTCAAGATAAAAGAATTAAAAGCATAAATTCAATAATCAAATATCCCCACTATAGAAAATTTAATATTTCAGTATCTAGAAGGTCTTTTTTTAAATGATTCAAAACTATAACTTGACTATATTCAATTGTAAATATGTAAAAAAAAATATTGGGCTGTCTGCATTCCTAAAACTTATTTTGAAATTAGTAAATGAGTTCATAGAAATTTTTTTAATGATTTCTAAATATCAACGAGGTTAATGCAAGTGGTTAATAACAGTAGGATATGAAATTTACTAAATCATGACAGCAAATTATATTTACAAGTAGCAGATAAAATCACAACATGGCTAGTGAAATAACAGATTTATATTTAAGTAATCAAAGGTTAACACTAGAAGAATATATTAAATGAAAATAATGATCAATAAAATGCTTAATACAACCTTTTTGTATATTTATGTATGCAAGAGAGAGTGTGTTTAAAAATCAATATAAAAATTTTTTAAACCATTAAAATTATATTATGCAATGAATAGATATTACATACTTATATACTAGGCTTGAGGACAAGAATATGAACTCCTCTCTTGAACAAATTAATTACTTTGTCCATTTATATATACTTTAACAAACTTTAAGTAAAATGGGTTCATGATTAAAAAAAATGATATAATGTTTAACTATGAATTGCTGAACTGTTCTTAATCTCAGATGGAAAATTGGTAACAATGCTATTTTAAGTTATAGCATTCTCAGTTTTAATTTAAGCAAATTTTCCAACAAATGAATAAAATGGTTTCATGAAAAATGTATTTTGTTTAAATAAAACTTATTCAATATTTTAATAAATATAACTAATCTAAATAAGATTGGTTTCAAAATTGAAAATTAATAATAGATAATCTCTATAATTAATAAGGACGTTTTTTTATAATTACATAAATAAAATAATTATGATTTTGGTTTTTGTAAAACAAAATGAAATAAAGGTATGAAATGTTACAGAATGATTGAGCAATTCCAATCTTGTCCAATGCTGTTGTCAATGAAAACTTATGTATGCAACAAGTTTCTAGCAATACAAAATTCAAAATATAGATAGCCAAGTAAATTAATCAACAGATTAGATTAGATAAAAAAAAAAACAAGAAAGAAGAGGAAACAATGTAAAGAAAACACTTAATGATTATCTACAAGGATAACAAACAAAATGATTATCATGTTTAGTCCCAAAAGAATATAGTTAACATATTCAATTTTAAATTGAGACAATATATTTTTTTATTAATCAACACACATGTACATGAATATACAAAATATTATGGAGTGAAAATTTACATGTAAATCTAATGAACTTTCACAGATTTTGATAATCTTCATCTTTCTAATTTAGAGAAAATAAAATTATATAGACCTCACAGCTATACTTAGAATGTTTTAAGTGAATCTGTGCTCAAGATATTCATGAAACTGAAAATTCCTAAATGCTTTTAACTTTTGAAGATCAACCATCTTTCAAAAACAGATTTTTATAAATCTATTTTCTTTCTGTATCTACCAGGAAAAATAAGCAAATAGATTAAATTTAGAAGAACTAAATTTTATAATGCTTTTAAATAGAATTAATGCAGAGTTCAGTTTCTTTTCATAACCAAAGGAATCTGAATACTTTAAGAATTAAAAAAAATAATGAAAAAATTCTACTTAAATTTTTATATGAAAATTTCAGCATTGATTTCGTCAAAATAATGAAATATTTGAATCAAAGTGCTTAGTCCAAAAAACATGTCATTAAGCACAATTCCAATTTTGTAGAGACATTGATAAATGAGAGAGCAGATGGTTTTATGATAAAAAAAAAAGTATTATTTTGTCACATACTACTGGTTTCAGGACGATAGTCTACCTTGTCTTGTAACAAGGGAATTAAAGTACCCCCAAGGCATAAAGTTTCGAGTTCTCATGAAATACAATACGGAGATGGCAACTGCTGTCAAGAGAACTATTTTCAGTCAATGTAAAACTTCTTGAATTTCTTTCTTTTTTTGCTTAAAAAAGACAATTTCATGGTAATATAAGAGTCTCATGCTGAGTCTGTTCATTAAGGCAACTTTTTGTATTAGAGATGGGTAGTCTGAGTTAAAGCAAATAGCAGTAGTAAGAGATGATATTTATTCAAATTTGCTATAAAATTGTTATTATTGTTAATTTAATCTAATAGAAAATATATTATTTGTGAAGCCAAGATACAGTTTTATTAATTTTACTATTGCTTGAAATTACTCCAGCAAAAATTTTAAAACTTTTTAAAACAAATAAAAAAACTGTAAAAACTTTTCAAAAATAAATAAAAAACTTTGAAATTTTCTAAAACACATCAGAATCAAAATAATCACTTTTTAAGAAAGTATTTTTTTTTAAATTCACATACAAGAATATTAATTATATTATAAAAATTATGTTATCATGTTTAGAAAAATAATATGTTTAATTAAGATTGTCATCTACTGATCACTTTTTCTTAGTTAGTTCCAAAACATTATTTATATTTAAAATGTACAAAAACTAATATGTAAAATTGGAAATTATTGATTTTATAGTGAAAAATAAAACCTTCAACAATTGTTATCTACATAAATATATCTTGAATTCTTTTTCATGGAATATTCCAATATTAGTCTGGTTTTAAATTGTCTATCTTTAACTTTTTTTTTCCTGGAAAAAAGATAATAGTTGCATTGAACAAATTTTCAAAAATTAGGCATTTAAGATTTTTACTATAAGGAAAATCTCTATAAAAAAATTGTAGTTTATCTCAACTGCCAACCTTAAAATGTTATCATACAGATTTTTTTTTCTTCTGAATCTGTTATTTGTTGAGAAAATATTTTCTTTAATAAAATGTTATGACTATAAAAACAATGTTCAAGAGGAGATGGACATATGTAGCATTCACAAGCATAAAACCTTTAAAAGGTTATTTCAATCAACAACACTGTTTTGGAATAAGAAGTAGCTTAGTCATAATGTGACATGAATATGTTAGAGATATCATCTAAGAAATGGGGTTTCAAACAGAATTTCAAAAAAACAATTTTTTCTATTATAAAGGCTAGATAAAATAAGAATGTGATAAAATCTGATAATCTAACCAAAATGATAAGTATAGAAATATTTTCTTCATATAGTGTTTATATCAAATATATTTCTGAAATCTGGGAATATACAGAATTTCACACAAATAGTAAATATATATGTGTGTATATATAAAGAAGGATGCAAAAAGTAACAAATTTATTTTATTTTAAAACTTTTGCATAATGACTAGTGTGGTGATTAGCCACAATTTTAGTAAAAAAATATGATTTTGTAAAAAATCAAAATAAAGAAAATATTTTCATTTTTTTGCACAAAGGAAGAAGATAAGAAAATTTTTAATTTATGCAAATAATCCTTTTTTGGAAATGGATATATTTTCTTGATTTTGATTTTTTACAAAATTATATTTTTTTACTAAAATTGTAGCTAACCGCCACACTAGATAAAGTTTATCATGTCATCATTGAGCACATAGTGAATGGTTTAGATATTGATTTTATAATGAATAATAGAAATATACTATTTGGGTTTGAAAATAAAAATTATAATTAATCAATTGTGCAACACTTTATGGTTAGACATCATTTTCAACATTTCTAATTATTTATTTAGTAATCAGATGCATATTAAAATATTGTGTTTCGAAACAAAACAAAAAAAGAAATTTATTATATATCTATTTTCTGTTTTTTTTTTTTAAACAAATTTAAAATCAATAGCCATTAAAAACTGAAGATGAAATAAAATTATCATTAGCAGAATAGAAAAATATTTTAGGGAGAAATAATAAATGATATTTTAAAAAATATATAAAGAAAATATGAAGATAAAAAAAAAGGAAAAAAAAAATAACTCGATAAAATCCCTAATTTGCACTGCATTCATTCAGATGCAAAGCTATTCAAAAAGCAAGTGCATTAAATTACACTAAATCTTTATTTTAAAGATAATGGGGTAAAGTGAAGAGAGTGATAGATTAGTCGGTTGAGAGGATCACTTGAAAGTCTTGACAAAACAGAAAAAGCAGAAATTGTATAGAAAAAGGAAATTTTAAAATGTAAAGTGAGAAGGTGAAAGAATGATAATAGAAATATTTCCACTTTTCTTGCTTTAGATATGAAACAAAAAAAAATCCAGATGAAGTATTTATGCATGCATAAGAGAAATAATAATGAATGTAAACAGGATATTTAAAAAAAAGTGCTTCATAAATGGGAAAGTAGAGAGAGAAATATCTGAAAATACATGCATGGTTCAAAGAAGAGGAAGCAAAAAAAAAAAACAACTTTTCTGGATTAAATTCTAAAATGTTGTGTTTGTTAAATAAAAAAAAATATGATAACAAAAACTAATGTGTTATGAGTATCTTCATTTTGACATGCTAATATAAAGCTTCATTTATTTGATATTTCTACTCAATGTGATAATCTCTTGAATAATTGTTTAAAACAGCTTGGCATGTGGAACATGGTTTAAAAGAGCATCTAAAAGTAAAAATAAAAATCTCAATTCTCAGTGAAATCATTAGAAAGCACTTAACACATTACAAGTTCTATTTAAGTAGAAGTTCACTTTTCTTCATCAAGCATACCTGTTTATAATTATTGTAAATATTGCATCATGCAATATCATTATACATATATTTTTTTTTAAACAGAAAATCTTGAAAAGTATTCATTTGAAAAAATACTATTTCATACTTATTGGAGGGTATACCCCAACACCTATCTAAGAACACTCTCAGACATATCAAGTATAACTGTATTAATTTTTAAGAAAATCAGCCAATTCATTTTTTCAAACTCATACGGACGCATACATAAACAAACACACAGAAAAAATTCCATTGATATAAAAGTTTAGATTTTCAGTAAATCTTAAAAATTCAAGCAAAAACTTAAAAAGAAAATATTGAGGATTCCTTTAAGAAACAATTAAAAAAAAATGATTCATACAATGTAATTAGACTTTTTGAATATATTAAAGAATACATTAATGAATAAAAAAAAGAATCAAAATATATGTTGATAAAATCACTTTTAAAAAGTTTATATATGTCAAATCTTGTAAGCATTTCATTGATAAATGAATCATGAAATTTAATTTTAATTTCTATCACAATTTCCTTCTCATTCTTATAATTAATCAATCACTCATTTTTTTAAGATGAAAACAAAAGTGCTAAAAGTAAAAATGACTTGCAAATATAATTTTGCTTGTAATAAGCGGAAGTCACTCCTAGGGTCCTCTTTAACATTAAACAAAATACTTCATTTTAAAATTATCTCCATGATTGTACTGATGATCATATAAATAATTACCACTAAAAATTGAAATTAAAAATAAGATTAGATTCAGTCTAAAATTACAAATAAAATCTAAATTTAAGACAGCGAAATAGAAATAATTGATTGCCAGGAGACAAAAGGAAGCCAATGATGGATTTTCTTTTTGAAAAAGTTTTTTTTTTACCTTTGGCTACTTATAACTAGAATCTAAAAAGGAGAAAAAAATAATAATGTTTCCACTTTTAAGAAACATTTATTTCATTCCATTTTCTAAAAATGACAATTTGTTTTCTTTCTTTTCCTCCTTTCAAGCTATCAGATTTGTGAGCATATATTTTCAGATGTCCAAATGACTAATGGATGTGCAGTGCAATTTATGTCCTATTCCAGTAGCATTTAATGGCTGACCTGGCAGCACAAAAGAAATATTCAAAATTGTAGAAAGCAATACACAAACATTTGTTGTTCTTTAACATTATCCAATATTGATTTGTACACCTCTGTTTTCTAAAGAAAGCAATCAATTAGCCAGAGAGAAAGAATATAAAGTGAAAGAAATATCATGTATCAAGAGAAATGAATAAACCTTTGAAGGATGTGAATCCCGCTATTACTCTTGTCCTAGAAAATATGTAAATTATTATGCATTTCTTATACATTTCAAATTACAGGGTGTCCCAAAAAATGTGTACACACTTGAAATAGTTGTAAACCAGTTGCATATTTTTTTTGGTTAATTTTCAACATGTAAATGACTTTATAAACATTATATTATAGTTTTTCACTGCATGTTTTCAAACTGAGAGCTTTTATTGTCCAGACACTGCTGCTGAGGCAGAGTGATTAAAGACCACATCATCGTCTGGTTAGAGGTGCATACATTTTTTTGGGACACTGTAGAATTTTTGCATGTTTATAAATCATGTATTTAAGTGTCAAAATTTATAGATGAAACTTAACAAGCATTTTTTTCCTAATGCTATATATTTTGCTTCCAAGTCTACAATATATTTATAGAAATGAATGTTATGAGGTTTCCAGGCTTTTTTGTATGAGCAAATTTATTGATAGTACACACATGAAACTCTAGTCCCTTTTGAAGTAATCTCCTCCAACTGCTTGATGTACGGTTCCAACAACTTCAGGAAGTCCCCATGGAAGTCCTTTTGTATATGCATATCAATCACCCTCATCACAGCCTCTTTATTCTCACTAAATTTCTCATAATTATACCAATACTTTGATCATGCTCACAATAATTATTTTGATTTTTTTGTAATTGACAATTTTCAGGAAACATGAAACTAAACATATGATTCAATGTACTAATCTAGATAGTTATTTGAATATTTGATTGATTGTTTCGTGTTTAAGGGAATATCAACCTTTGTAGGTAATTTCAATGCCGAGAACAATTAAATGTTATTTTTATCCGCACTATTCAATCCATAGCTGGAGGGAAGATGAGTATTCATATCTTTCTCAAGGGTATTAGTCAACATGTCGATGCAGACGGAACAACTTACTACAGTTTTGAAGTCCGATTGTCTACCCACATTGACCGCCCCAATTATTTGAAAGAAGAGACATGCAGGAACACAATGTTACATATTTTTGGGCATATGTTTCACCTTGCATAGAAATATAGTTGCTACTAACAGGTGGTTGCTGAAGATGAGAGTTGCAAAATGTTTGATTCACTGTATCTTTTCAAATCTAAAGCACTTATCATGATAAACATAAAACCAGTTTTATTATGTGTCGGCTTTTTAGAGTTTATGAGAAGAAACTACGCTTAATCTTCTGCCCCATTGATGTTAGCAGATAACCAAAAGGTGTAAAAACATTAAAGAAAAAAAAAAAAAAGAAAACAAAAAAATATGACCCATTTTTGATAAAAGTCTTGAAAACAGAATGCCTACTTAAAAATTATCATCATTTCAAATGGATTTATATAACGTGACTCATTATTTTTAAAATAATTTTCAAATCTAAAAATAAATTCTTTTTTACATAAGTTGTCATTTCACCAAATATGAAATGAAATTAATTTATTAATTAGAACTTGTGGAAATTCATGATTCCTTAAAGATGTCAGGATTCAAATATTCTAAATAGCATAAGCATTAAAAAGGTGAGATTCAACTAATTATATTAAAAAAACCTACCATTTTTATAGTGATACAACTAAACTATTTAAGCCAGTGTTTTCTAACCTTTCCTCATTACCAAACATCTAAAAACATTTTGCACCAATCTGCCTTTTGCACTGATCTTGCACCCTGAACAATTCAAATTATATTCAAGGATAGAGGATCTGGAATCCTAAATTTAATCAAAAAAGGATATTTATTTCATTCTCTATAATAGATGAATAATCAAAATTACAGAAAAGAAACAACACAAATTGATTGTAATAAAACTTACAAAAATAATAATTCCTGCTATAAATATATACAATATGCTTTTTGTGCCCCCTGAAATATTGTCATGTACCCCTGGTTGGGAACCCCTGATTTAAGCATTCTTTTTGCTCTTTACTTTATGAAAACTGTATCTAAAATATAGTAATAATAAAAAACATAGCATTTTCCAAATAATACTTATTTTACATCATTTAAATCTTTTAAAAAAGTAGCAGTTTGCATGGTTTATCAAGAGGTAGTGATTAATCCAATATGCCAAAAACAGTTTGTAGATTTTTTGAAAGTAAAATTCCTAAAGAATAAATGCTCTACTGTCAGATAAATAGATCAATTGAAATTAATAGCAATCAAATGAATGCATTTGATTGAGAAGAATAACAATTGTTATTAAACTGAATAGAAAACCAACATATACAAAATACCCAATTCTGGAACTAAAACCTATTTGTCCTAGTTTTTATTATATTGGTTGATGGAACAAGTATTGCTTCTGATAAATTATGAATCAATGAAATGTACTCAAGTTAAAATGGTATAACATTTCATCGGGATGATTACAGATTACACGCTTATTTGGTGATTAAGCAAAGACAGTTTTGTAATGTTTTGGTTTGACTTAAAAAATATTTGAATAAAAAAAATATCAAATTCTAAAATAAAATTTCATTATAAAAACTAATCTGAAAACTATTGACAAATTGAATATCATTGACAAAAACATGAAGAACAGAAAATGAACCAATAATCAATTGCTGAAACAAATAAAGTAATATAATGAAATAATGCCTTTTTAAGAGAACAGGTTTTTAAAAAATAATCCAATGAATTAAAACTTTAAATATTGCATTTTTTTCACATGTAATTGATTTTGAAGTAAACTTTATCAATAATTAACAAAACAAACCAATTTAAACTAGAGTGTATGCCCATTTAAAATAATGGATTTTAAAAATAATCAAGTAAATTTAACATTCAAATATTGCATATATTTTTTCATTAAACTCATTTCAAACTAAATTCTAACAATAATAGAATTGAAGGCAATCTGGTGGCCAGTGGTTTGATTCCTGATATAGGCTACATGTTTTAATCTTTTAATAAAAACAAGTCTTTATTATACTGAATAGATTCTAACAGGAAATTTGTTTAACACATATCTTGAATAATGCTTCCTATAATATAGTGTACACATATTAGTTAGTGCTAATAAGTACCTTTAGCTGCCTCAGGGCAGATGGGGCTCGATAACTCAGGAGAGCAACTTAAGTGAAGAGCAACACTAAATACAAAACACCCACGTATATAGAGCACATAAAAATGACCTTGTGTCCATCTTGGGTTGGTGCACGACCAAGTATTAGTAAGTACAAGTGGATTCAAAATTCTTTTCTAAAATAATTGATGCAGAATATTTTTTTTTTTAATTTTTTTAGAGAAAAAAAGCAAAACACAATCATGAAAAGTCTCAATAAACAAATAAAAAATTGCCATTTAAAATTATATACAGAAAGGAATCTAGTTTAAACTATATTTGTTATCTTCAGGAATACAATCGAATATAAATATCACACTCCCATTTTGGCATAGCAATAATTACAATGACAACTTTCATTTTTTTGTCATTGATTTATGTTGAACACACACACACACACAACAGGGCTCTATGTTGAGTTGTTTATGTGAATCTCATTTACGAGTGGTTTTTCCAAGTGGCAACTAAAATTAATAAAACAATCTCTTTTGGCAGATATTTTTTTTCACTGAAAATCTTTCAAATACTGAATGAAAATGTCTTTTCAACCTTTATTTTTTTTAGTTAAAAGAGGCAAAGTTATTTAAACAATAAAAAGTTTAATAGAAAAGAAAATAGAACAATATACTTAAGTTTTTTTTTTTTTTTAACAAGGCTGTACATAAAATGTCTAAAGAAATTAAATAAATTTTGATACAGAAAAAATAGTAGTTTAAAATGAAATGGATTATAATTTCTTAAACAGTAACAAAGCTGAAGAATTATTGGTTTATTCATAACAGAGTAGAATGACATTTTATTGGTTTGGCTAGTAACATTTCTATTTGGTTAGTAAATACAAATATTTAATTGTCAAAGGTCAACTAAGGTAAATTTGTCCATAGAGCCTTGCACAATCATATTGAAATAATTTACTTGATTGCTAAAAAAATATCAGAAAAAATAGCTTAAAAACACTGAAGACTTAAGGCATTTTAAGCCCTCAATTAGGTTATCTTTCCTTAAGAACCACACATTACCATTGCTGATTTTTAGTGCATCTAAAGTAGGAATAACAATTTTCATTGTTTTCTCTCACAGTTAATATTATTGCAGAACAAACAAACTTTTAGTGCAAAAAGATATGAAAAAGATTAACCAACAAGCAATCAATATTGCATCTTGAAACTTTGCATGATAAAAAAAAAAGATAAGTACTTGCACAATGCTTTTTAATCCATATTCAAATATTTTGAAATAATCAATATGCTAATTAAATATTTCACTTTAGAAGTGTATCAAATTAATTTAATTTGTAACTCGTTTTAGACACTGGTAGGCTTGTTTAGCAGGCATCTTAATAAAAGCTTTAAATACTTATCAAACAGTTAAGCAAACAAAACATAGATGAAAAAAAGTTCAGGTATTGTCATAAGAGTAATGAATATATGAAAAAAGAAATGTAAAAGTAGTTTAATAGATCACTCTTTTAGATGAAGGGCTTGCACTGTTAATACAATAGACTAAAAAAATAATTTAGATAAAACATTTCATAGTATTTTATAATTCATAAGCTCTAAAATAATATTTTAAAAGTCGACTTCTGTTCTATTATAAAAAGCTTATAACAATAGTTTGAAAAAACAAACCTGTTTTATTTAGTAAAAATGAAACTTTTAAATACTTTTATACATTAAAAGTATACATTATTGCATAATGCATGCATACATTATTGTGGAATATTGGGCTTTGTTTTTTTTAAGGGAAGTCAACTAGGGACAATGGATAGAATACAAGAGTTTGAACCCCTGTCCTTCCATATTCGTTCCTATTTGGACTTATACCCAGATTAGAGAAATTAAAATGAAACTCGTTTTTTTAATAAATTTGTTTAGTATTGTTTGAATTGGTATATCAAACCTTTTTGATCATGTTTACACAAAAAATATTTTGATTTAATTTTATTTTTATGTTCTTAATGCCTATTGCTCTATTTAACACATAGCTAAAAAAAAAGAAGATTTTTACTTAGTAAAGATATTATCCCAAATGTAAGTGTACTATGAATAGGACCTCACATATTAGGATTCCAAAATCTGAGCCATGAGCCTTTATGAATTCATTTAAAATCACAATAATAACATACACAACAAAACAAAAGGAACTTTTGGTTTTTATTTTTATTGATAATCTACTCAGTAGGTTTAAATATAAATCATTTTTTACTTTCAATTTAATTTGAGGTCTTACACCAAAAATAAACTTTACTAAAATGAAAAAAATAATCAATAGAAATAATTGGAAGAATTTTCTTAGTTGAACTTTTTTACTGGCCTTAAACTAAGTTTTATTATAATAGCTGATAAGACTTGGCTTGTAATTCAATTAATCTTTTGTGAATACAGTAAATTCAGATAATGGACTTTTACAACAATGGATAATACAAACAATTTGTTTTTATTGTACATATCCTCTCATTGAAAGCAACCAGAAGCCAGACTATTGTCACTTCTTGTTTGATGTATATCATCAAAATAATTCAATTGCATACTTTGTCTGAAAAATACTATCTGCTTTGGATGAGAATGACTAATAAAAAGCAATAGAAAAGAAGAAGAAATTAAAAGAAGAAGAAGAAAATGAAGAAGTAAAGTGAATGAAAAAAAATCTTACTTATACAAAGTTATTTATTCTGAGGAAAAATGCAGGTTGAATTTTAAAGCCTATCCTTTAAAAAAAAACAGGGCATCTTAATGGAAAACTGAAGATTATCATCAAGATAATTTTACTAGTTTGAAGTTGCAAGTGTTAGTATGGTCCAGTCAAGTCAAGGGGTTACATTCCATAGGGTTAAGTTAGAAGAATTGGTAAGAAGCACATATACTAAGATAAGATGAAAAAAAAAACAAGTGTTCATGTGAGAATTCTTTTAGTGTAATAATATAGTAAACAACACAAAGCAAAGCTGAAGAAAGTGTTCAAATGTTCATTTGAAGTGTCCAATCAAAACAGAATTTCAGGGGAAGCTTTATATTCTAATCTTATCTTTTTTTTTCTTTTTAAAAGGATACAAAGTGCTAGAATTGTTGAGTTAAAAAAAATGTAATGTTAAGAAAAAAAAAACTAAGGAGCCAATTTGACATGGTGGGTTTGGGAATATAATAGATAACAATAAAAACTATTCATGTATAGATATTAAGATAAAGAATATAGATGTAGACAAAATAAACATTTATGGAAAAAGAAAACATCTGCTAATGGGTGAACATTTGTATTAAGGAAATAAGTCATTCTATTCTATATGATGAATATTTGGTTAAGCACCAAAATTAGACACAGGGCTATTTTTAGGAACTCATCACTTTCCCAGACTTTTTGGATATATTTACTTGGTCAAGCACCAACTCAAATTAGGCACAAGGCCATTTTTACATGCTCATCATATCCTTGGGTTTTTGTAATCAGTGTTTCTCTCAACCTAGATGAGTTACATCTGATTCAGGCAGGTAAAGGCTAAAGATAAATGCAATGGTTTTGACTGGGATTTGAACTCGTGTAAAAGACTTTTTGAAGTCACTGTTGTCATTCACATAGATGAGTTACTCTCCTTAAGTTGATAGTTTTATTCTACCTAAATAAAAATCTATTCTAAATGTCAAAAAGAATTTGGTAGATTGAGATATTAAGACTATAACTAACAATATGGAATATCTTTTTTATCAAATAGACTTAATTACCAATTTCCTATGACTTTTTACTAACTTTGTTTACAGTGCTCTAGACCAGAGGTTTTCAAACTTTCTGACTTGCGGACCCCTTTCTATTTCAGGTTTTACCCTAAGGACCCCCTTATAAATCCGTGTAGTTGATATACTACACTGTACTTTTTTTAACAGTGGTGTAGACTCTACACCACTGTTAAAAAAGTACAAAAAATAACTTTTTGTATGAATAACGTTGACATGTAATAGAAACTTTTGTCATTTAGGAACATTAATAAGTAAAAATAAATATCCA
>JAUZSX010188525.1:0-16344 GCA_034780655.1 Idiosepius hallami
TGGTTTTGTTATATATATATATATATATATATATATATATATATATATATATATATATATAATCATTAAGAATTATGTCATTAAACAAATAAATATGATTACAATTTATTCGAATATTGTAGAAATTTAACTATCACACATATATTAGCTTTTTTCGGAGTGTTATCAGACTTATCTAGTTTTTAGTAAAACTGGCTAAATGCATAATATTTTATCTCTTTAAAATATTTTGTAAAAGCAAAAGATCTTATGCTTTTAGGGGGTGATTGAAGATAATCCTAATTAATAAAAGATTCACTGTAAATTTCATAAAAGAAACTAAACTACTGCAACAAAATTCTGTGAAGTTGAAGCATTGGTAAAAGCTTGGGTTCTGGAATTATATTACACTAGTTCGAATCCCAATTAAAACCATTGCATTTACTTTAAGTTGCCTCTGGGGGACAAGGCTCGTAAAAATGGCATTATGCCTCACCTGGCTTTGTGCTTGGCCAAGTGAATATGTCCTTATTTAGGTGAAGGGGCAACACCCATTACAAAAGCCCAGGGATATAATGAGAACGTAAAAATGGCCTTGTACCTAGCTTGAGTTAGTACTCGACCAAGTAATTATAAAAAAAAGTTTTTAAATGCTTATTAAAAAGTAGTTTATGTCTGCATTACGAAACCCTCCATCTGACAAAGAAATGCATAAACGGACCCAAAGATTCTTTTTAAAACATAAAATGAATTATTACTCTTTTTGTTGACATTATTGTTTTATGTCTGTTCATAAAGAAAAGCGCAGAAATGACCTAAATTGTGACACGACGCCAAGTACAATTGAATTATTAGTTTTACTAGACATTCACAAAAGATTGTTTTTTTTTGTTTTTTTAGATAACACTTAATGAACTTGTGGCACGATATGGAAGACCCCCAAGACCATGGGTTGGGAATGCCTCTCATCGAACGGAATATAGTCTGATCTAGTGAGACGGTAATCTCTCTTCTTTTTCAGTTTTCGTTTTTCGACAGGCTTCAAGCTAGCAAGACGACTTGGCTGAAGCTCCTCGACGGTTAGTTAAAAAACCAAATGTTTTAGTTAAGAATTAATTAGTTAAAAACTTTTAATAAAAACATTTGCTATTTATTTTGTGCATGCCATAACCTCACAGTCCTAACAGATCTCTTCAGTGTTGATCTCTACAAATGGGAATTTAAGTATGCATAATCAACCCTAGGAAAATACCCTGGCACAACCACAATCAAGACTAAGAAAATACGAAACCATAATCCAGTTTAGGAAAGTAAAGAAAATATTTATTTATCAGCAGACGCTTCAAGATCCATGAATTATTCATAAAATCAAAAAGTATGCGTAAATAGAAAAATGCATTTTCCAAAAATATCCAGAGTAGAACATCTAATTTATCGTGTTCAAACAATACCTGAAGAATAATATATTGGCCTGGCCGAAATGCTATGATTTAATCACTGAAAATGAAAGTAGAAACCCCAATAACGTATATAACGATAAAAAGAATTGTTTACAACATGAAGGTTCTCAAATTTGATAATAACCTAACTTTTGTCAAAAGGTTGGAAAGATAATGAAATTTAGAGCAACACTTCATAAATTTGAAACACAATATTGAATCCTTCAAAATATTGTTGGATAAACCTTGAAAATGTTATACAATCTTTCGTAGGTGGAAATCCCAATTATGTTTATTAAGTGCAAATCTGTTTTCAGTGATATTTTATAATCCACTATAAGCATTTAAAATAAATTAAGTTTAAAACAAATGTATTCTGTTTCATATATAAATCAGCATTTCAAGAAGAAAGTTCGTGGTACAAGATATAAACATTAAAAATTTGTCATCGTCGTAAGTTCAAATGTCATTGGTTTCGTTAACATTTTCCCTGATATTGATGACAAAGCTTCTTTCCTCCAGAGATTGTGTTAAACTGTGTTAATCAAACGACGTGTTAAGGAATAAAAGACAATTAGAGGAAATGATTATTTTCGTCAATAAATGACCGATAAGGTTGATTTATCGTAAAAAGATGTTTCAACTCATAACTACAATCATTTATAATGCATTTTTCTGGAGTTACAAATGCAGTTTCTTTTTTTTTTAAGTATTAAAAAAATATGTATTAATAGAAATGTGTTTTAATATAAGGCAACCATTTTGTTTGACATCGATTTAAAAGGTTCAAATTGAAAATAAAAGTATGAATGACACAGCATTAATTTCCATAATTAACCATTCTTGATTAATTGTGATCAAAATAAAGTGTGTTCAAAAAGTTACTGTGCATTGATAAAAAGAACTTAAAATATTGATGGCAAGATTCCTTCAGAGATGATTCTTTCCGGGAAATTTTAGTTGAAAAACTCAAATGAAATTTTTTTTATGAACTAAATGTCTATCTCTAGCCTTCAACTTTATTTTTATTTTTTTTTATTTTTACTCATAATGTAACTATTATCTGTGTATTGTTTATTTATTAACATTATTTATAAAGCCGCTTCTAAAGGATTATGAAAACTAACCTTTTAGCAGTCTTGTTATTTTTAGCTATTTTATTTTATAAAAGTTTGTAAACATTTAATTTCACCTTTTGTTTGAATTGTAGATAAAACTGGAATAAATTAAGAAATGAACTCAACCTTGCAAACGATCTTATTTATTTTAAATGTTTTTTTTTTAATTTTTAATTCCTTTATTACTTTTTTTTCTTTTAATCCAGATTAACTTCTAAAAATTTTAATTAAACAATCAATAAAATTTAAATTTTTGAAAAATCTGGATAAAATTCGTTTTTTGTAACAGCTGTGCATCCATCTAGATAGAAATTGCATGCGGTGAAATTGAGCATTGATAAAAGCTTGGACAATGGAATCATATTACGCGAGTTCAAATCCCAATCAAGACCATTGCATCCACTTTTAGCTGCCTCAAGCAGATGGGGCTCGTTAACTCGGGAGCGTATCTTATCTAGGTGAAGGGTTATACTGATTACAAAATACCAGCCTTGTGGGCCTTGTTACGACAAAAAGGCTAAGCTGACTCCAAATCCCACAGCAGCCTTGCAGTCTTTCTTCGGAAAAAGGCTATGGAACCTCACTAGCAGACACGACTGTATACCTCACTGAGATTACTTTCGGCCAGGAGCTGTGGTGGCCTCCTCTGCTGCTCCACTGGATACAACGCATAAGACAGATGCGCAAGTGAGAAGTAGAAGTACTGAGGCCACGACTAGTCATTGTCAAGAATGGCTGACTGCACCATGATGATGATGATGTACGTATGTAAAATCCTCCACGAGTGTTTGGAGAGCATCCGGCACAACAACTCATTACAATAGAACAAGAAAGTGTAGTCAGAAAATGAATGCAAGCAAAATGCCACCATTAAGATCGCTTTTCAGCAATTGTAGAATGTGTCTATATTAATTCCTTTGGTTTGGCAACACCCTTCCGAAAAATAACAAATGAGTGTCCATTTCTGAATACTTCAATGGGTAACCTTTTACTGGTTGTAAATTCTTTTAAGTGCTGTAATATAGACTCAGGTAAAATTAAAGAGTTTGAGATTGGTGCAAATTGTACGAAGAAGCAAGCTGTTAGGAATCCATTCCTTCGTAAATCTTATTTCCAGTATTATCCAACGTTAATAGCTAGGCTATTTCCCGTGACGAAAGAAATAATTTCAAATGTGGGAAAAACGCACAAATACTTAAAGATAATGACTAAAACTGACAAAAGTTTAAAAATAGTTCTGACATTCTGAAAAACCTCTAAACAATATGCGCACACACATACACAAAATGTCTACAAAAGTAACAAGAGAGGAAAAAAGTTTGTTTTCTAAAAGTATGTTAATATTTAGATAAGAGAGAAATACACAGTGCAACTAAACGACTGCTTATGTGAGGAGACACACCTTTCTTTTACAGATATACTATGCACCTTAACGCTAACAGAAAACTAAGAGAAATGACAGTCAAGAGGCGTAATGGCCTCGTAGAATGAGAGAGGGGAAAAACAAGTTTTGAATTACCGAATTTCTTTTGATTCAAACTTACTAAAGGCTTTTCCTCCCTAAAAATTGTTCCCTCAATATATTACTAAAATGATTTATATCATAAAATAGACTAAAGTTTATGCCTTATAATAATTCGGACGGATATTGGACAATGCAAGTTGTATAAATAAATATCATCTTTATTACATGCATACCCACTCACATTTTATGCGCGTAGATAAAAAGAGACAACACCCAAAAATGTCAGAATAAAGAAGGATGTCAGTATAAAAATAGAATTATTTGCCATAACTGACGTAAAATAATTGGGGGGGGTCAGTCTTTAAAGTTCAGGTCTATGCGTAAATATTTGGTTTTAATCTCATGAAGATTATCTTAGATTATCTTTCGATTTACATAAGTACACTGCAAAGTGCATCCATATGTTCCTTTTTATGCTAATTTTAAACCAAACTGCAGTTTCATGCAAGATGCAATCATCAGATTGGCTGTCTGATTAGTTTAGAACAAGACATAATTTATATTTATAAGAAATCAGCCAAATTACAGAAACTTAAAAAAAAATTAAATTCAATTTTAAAATATATTTTAAATTGTTTTAAAATATAATTGATTTTGAAATATAATTGATTTTAAATTGATTCGCCGTAGTTTCACAATTTTTTTTTCACACATTACCTAGTCTTTAAATGATATTTATAAACAGACAAGAGTCTTCTATAAATATGAAAATAATTATATTCATAAAAAACTATTAATAGCATAGATTTAATTATTAAAATAGATTTTATTTAATGCAATATGTAAATTAGGTGACTTAGATATGTATATTGTCTTTAAATATGTAGTATATTTGAATTTGTTTGCACATTAAGTGTATAATGTAAATTAAAAATATTAATTTTCCTTTTGAATTAGAAAATTATATTCTTATAAAGAATTCCTTTTGGACATATTAATCAAATTATGGACAGATATAAATACAAATTTATCATAAAAGATAAAACTGCTATGTATTATCCAATTCTTTATCTTTTTTATTGAAAAAACTTTTAAAATGAATCCATTTTCCGCTAAAAAGCGCGTGCATCTGCTGCTGAAGCGCTGAATTATCAATAACTGACAATTTCAAAGTTAAGAACAGCTAAGAATAGTAAAGAAAGGTGTAAACTTTAAAAACCACTAAAGAATTAAAAAAAAAAAACATTTATTGAAAATAGAGTAAATAGATTAATTAAAAATAAAGTTAATTATAACATTTATATTTATATATATATATAATTAATTTAAGAAAGAAAATAAAGTCTTCACATCTTTTCAATAGTAAAAAAAACAAAAACAAAAAACAAACAAAATCCTCTCTAAATAAACATAGCAACTTAACAGATGATGCTTTTCCTTGTCAACAACTAAACTTATTTAAATCGAAAAATATATGCATTGATTAGATAAAGAGAGAGATAAATAAATAATCATCATTTTAAAATTGAGATAAAGAACTATAGATAAGAAAAATCCCAAAACACAGAAAAATAGAAAGAAGAATACAGACGACAGAAGATAGTTATAACTTGGTGAAAGTTTACAAATTTTATCGATAAAAGTGCGCTACTAAAAAGTAGATGACATTCTGGAAGATTCAAAGTTAGAAAATCACTTCTTCAAATATTCTCGTTCTAATAAAAAGTTTGTTTTTTGTTTGTTTTTAGTTTTGTTTTTGTTTTTCCCGTGTAAATATTGTTTATAAAAGAACAAGCTGAATAAGGAGAATAGGATATATTACACCTACCGTGGCTGATGTGAAACTGTGTAAGTTTGTTGTCGTTGTAGTTTATATATTAGTCGAGCCTGACTAGTCGTTTGCTTGGTTGGTTATCCCAGAACCCCGGGCTCCTCCAACCCTAAAGCTGAAAGTTACTCCTACTTTTACAAAACTTTTTTTTTCTTTTTCCTTCTTTCACTTACCCTCCCACTTTTATGGGCAGAGCTCCTATTGCCACTACTCCCATGGTAACGAAAGACTGATATTACATTCTATCTCCAAGTCAGTGTTAGATTTTGACAAAAGAGGCTTAGACGACAGGTGTGGAGGTGGATGGGTGATAGAGGTGAAAAAAAAAATAGAAAAATAAAGACAAAGAAAATAATTGAAATGAATGAAAAGAAATGAAAAATGATAAAAGGAAAAAGAAATTATAAAAAAGAAAAAGAGAAAATTGTTTTTTTGTTTTGTTTTTTTTTTAAATATCGGATTATTTCTATTCCTTTATTTATTTATTTATTTTAAATTCAATCGATTTATTTCTGGTATGTCGCGCTCTGGCCTCTGCATGACAATATTTCTTTCTCGACTCTTAAACAATCGATCTTGGCAAGTGAGGTACTCAGTGCCGTAGCAACAGTTTGCCGCCGCCCGGACCCTTGACCGCTAGTAATCCGTTAACGTTTAAAATTCCAAAAATCCCCAAAAATATTTTTCTTGAAACTACAATCAAAGATCTAATTTAACTTAAAATATTTATTACCATTGAACTGAAGATTCAGATTTTAAAAAATCCTTTTAAAGACTGTATTATTAGCCACATAAAAACATATTGCACCCTTAAGAACTGGTGTTGGTTATAAAATTTCAGATTTTTTGTTGGCTTTTATTATTGTTATTGTTTTTAATATTTTCTATTTTTACCCACTCAAAATGCCGCCTCCCTGGCATGTGCCGCCCAGAGCGGACTTCCCCCTTTATCCCTCCCTTGCTATGCCACATAAGGTATTAAATAAAGCAAATCTGTTTATAAATAGACATCCCGTCTGTCTGTGTGACTACGTCTTTTTCATCTCTCAGCCAATCAATCTAAATGAAGATCGTGTATTTTTAAATTGATGCCCTGTCTATATATTCTACAAGTAGTCGCGGGTTCGTTCCACTGGGCTTGAGAATTAGAGGTTCAAAGGGGGTCTATCTGATGCACATCTGATAGTAAACCTAAAAAGCTGCAGAAGTGAGTTGGAAGCCAAGGTGGAAGTACCAAGGCCCCGACTACTCATCGTTAAGACTGACTGACTGCATCATCATAATGATTATTTATTCGACAATGTTTTTTCCACTTTCAGGCAACCAATCTTGGCAAGTGAGGTACAGAATGGAAGAAAATTTGTTTATAAATTGACATCTTTTTCATCTATTTGACCATATTGTTCTCCACTTTCAGGCAACCAATCTTGGCAAGTGAGGTACAGAATGGAAGAAAATCTGTTTATAAATTGACATCCTTTTTATCTATTTGACCATATTGTTCTCCACTGTCATGTAATCAATCTTATTAAATGGAAGTGCACTTAACATGTGAATGATTTTGATTATTTTCTTTATAAATATACATACATAATGGCACGGAAAAGAGAATTTGGTTGAGAGATGCTTTTTGTCAATGTAAGGACCATCTAAGCAAGCTTAACAGTCCTGGCGCACATCCGAACTATGACTCATTTTTTCGCGTAAGTTCGCAAACGCTCTGCTTTTCAACTGCGCCGGTGTTGTCTGGCGTGATCGGACTGATATACCATCGCTCTAACGGAAGGTGCTGCATAGATTGAAGTCGTACTACTGGCCACACCGAAACCGGGCTTAGTGAGCCATTGATGGTCATAAGATGCCATACTTCAAACATTGTAGGCCACGACAAACGCTTGCCCAAACTAAACATAAGACTACAATTTCTTTTTAAAAATCATTTGAATGAAAAAGAATTTTCTTATTCTTTGAATAATTTTGATTTAATTTTGTGTCTTTTTTCTTGTTTTTTAAAATCTCTTTCTTACTTTCTTTTTTAAATAAATAAAAATCATAGAAGCAAAATAAACATTTAAAAACAAATTGAATGCGAGTCTCCACTCAAGACAAGCAAATTGCATTCAACACATTTTTTTGTCAACAACGAATAAAAAGCACAAAGAATGAAGTCTTGCAAATAATCTAAGAATCGATAAACATCTAGAAATCATTTGGAATTATTATTGAACCAATTTTGGAACAGCGTTTTTGGAAATCAATTTTTCAAAATTGAACGAAAAATCGAATTTATATTTCATTACACAAAACTGTTCCATATCGGGGATGAGTTGGGCCCTAAATTGGGACCTGGCGAAAAATATGGCCATTCTCTGATCAGCATTGTTCTGAAAACTTTCTTTTTTTTAACATTCACTGACCAAGAGTTAAGAAAGTTTTATGTGGTCTTTCAGATACAAGTTTCGTAAGAGTAGATTTGTTTATGTCGTTATGTATTTGCTTGCACTTAAGTGCCCATGTCCTAACAGCAAGCCCTTCACTAGATGAAGGCATAACTACGACAATATGATTTTATTCACAAATATTCTTGTCATAGCCCTCGTTATTAGGGCTATGACAACATTATTCTTTAATAAAAGCCTATTATCATGGCCTTACTAATAACTACTGAATGTTTGTTGAAAATTCAGTTTCTCCCAGAAGACATGTTTGAGAAAATAAGCCACTATGATTTATCTAACTTTACGGTTGCTAATGACAACCATTGCCTACGTATAATACATGGCCGCTCAACCCACATTTTTTCACCGGTATCACAACAGGCCTACAAAGTGAAAGCGATTTAATATAAACAAAAAGGCCCCTTAGGTAATTAAAAAAAATTAAAAGGGACGTAACTTTAAGAATTATGTTTTTTTAACGTCAATAAATAATTAATACATTTCTAGAGAATTTATTAGGGTTTATTTTAATTTTAAACTTGTTTCCAACACAAAAAAATCATGTTTACAATAAAAAAAATTATAATAATACCATAAATAATGAGTGCTCAAGAGTGACCTTTCTTGATTTTTCAAGCTCGTAAGCGTTTTTCTTAGAATTCCATTTTTTCATATTATCTGCTAACTCAACGCATTAATTATATGTATTAGAGTTTAAACTTATTTGTGAAAATTTTGTTTAAAAAATAGTTAACATATGTGTAGCCTTTGGCTGTTCCAGTGGATATTCTTCTAATAGTGAAAAGGTTTCCACATTTTCTTTTCCTTTCGGAAAATCAGACCTTATGGAAAAATGGATTAAATTTGTTAATCGAAACGATTGGTTGTTCCCTACGAAAAATTCAGTTCTCTGTATTAATCATTTTGAGGGAAAATACATTTTGAAAAGAACAAAAAACAAATTGAATTGGAATTTAAAACCCATACCCACAATTCATTAAAAAAGAATAGCAAAAGCGTCACTTTTGCCAATTCAAACAAGTTTTAGAAAACCTCCCAAGCAACGTCGAATTGAAAAGGATGATGAACTAAAATATTTTCTTATAACCGATACCATAACGGATTATCAGTTGACTGAAAAATGCTGCCCGTCTGGCTTTTAATTTGAAAAAAACACGAAGGTTATATATTAATTTATAGAATTGTGTTCGATCCCAAAACTCATTTTCCATATATCAAAGAGTGTATCCGCATTCATCGAAATCTTCACGTCCATCTTCAATGTAATAGAAACCCTGTTCCATTACCACAATGGTTTACATCAAACCAAATGGCAGAGTTTGTTTATGCTTGTTTTTCTCTCCTTGAATATACAAATCAATTTATTGTAAAAAATCATAAATCCACAACAAGAGTGTCTACAGAACACGTTTTTCATGTAAAAAAAACGTTGAAAAAGGACTTATATTTACAATAAGAATTGTTGTAAATATATTTTACAACAATAAACAAAAAATTTCAACATATGAAGTTAAAAAAAATATTGTGGTATGCTTTAAAAAAGGCTAAGGTCTAAAGAAAATTAATTTTTTAAGAAAAAGTAATTCAATTTTTACTTATGTTTTTGTATTACTGCATAATTTTTTCAATTAAAATTTATTTGTTTGCTTAAAATATTTTATTTTAATAATAATTTTCTGGAAAAAATATTTACGTATTTTTACAGTTATAACATTTTTCAGATAATATAGACGTCATTTAGTTTCACTTTGTAGGCCTGTTGTGAAACCGGTAAAAAATGTAAGTTGAAAGGCCATGTATTATAAGTAGGCCATGTGACAACATCGATATGGTTTCCTTTGTTTTATTTTACAATAAACAATGCTTAAATTTAAGGTGATGGCTTTCCAAAAATTGCTTTTTTGGCAATTGAAATATTCTACTTTCATTCAAAAAGGTCAATGCTTGATAACAGTGACTCAGAGTACTAATCTATTAATTATTATATACCCATATATAAAAAGCAATAAAAAATATCTAGTCATAAGAAAAATTGAATTTAATAAATACATTAGTGATGTTTTAAAGCAAGAAACTTCCAGATTTTTATTAATCAACTAACACGATTTGATTAATCAAATTATTAACTTTTAAATAATTATAAAGATTCAATTCATAAAAGCTTAGAATGTTGTTAGCTAAGCTAAATACCGTGCTTAGCCACTTAGCGGCCCCGTTGCGGACTGAATCTTGCGGCCCCTTTACCCTAAAAAAGGCAACTTGCCTCACCTCCTCAACATAATGGAGCCTTCGACTATATATATATATATATATAGAGAGAGAGAGATAGGCAGAAATAGATATGGATTAATAGATGTATATTTCAAGTGAGATAATGATTTTAAAAATTAATTATTTTGGTAATTTTTTGCATTACAAAAGATCTGTGAATCTAAGGAGCCTTGCGGCCCCTAGAGAGCTTGCACCCCTTAACCCCACAATTGCAGGGTCTGCAAGGGTCCTGAGCACGGCCCTGGCTAAGCAATTAAACGCAGAATGATTTTAAAACAAAAAAAAACACACTTTTTATTCTTTCTTCCCTTTTTTATGAAATAGATTCTTGATTATTATTTTTTACCAAATGCCTTAAGATTTTGTTATACACGAATATAGAAAAAAACTATTTAAACAAATAAAAATTTGATAATATTGTTTGAAACTTTCTATATTACTTCCTTGTTTTTCAGCATTTATTTTGATATAGTTTCTAACATTGAATATTGATATTAATCGATCAAAATAACCTAAAAACCTATTGTTTCTAAATAGAAGGAAATAAACATTCATTTTAATAAAGGTTGATTTCGTGGGAACAAACCGATATTTTCGGGATTTTTTTAAAAAGTAGAACTCTCATTTTAGTTGTATCCAATTACATTTGTTCTTTGTAATTACTAATTTGAATGTTTATTTTAACACAGATAGATCATCATTACACTGTCGCTAATAATCATCCATTTTTTTTCATTTTTAAATTTTGTTAAAATCTGTGATAACCGACTTTTCAAATCCAACCGTATTTTCTATTCTCATAGATTCAACTTGTGCATCAACATATTTTACACAATTTATGAACACGTGTGATTGTTCAGAATTATTCACACTATTTATGGATCGTCATTTTGAAGAAAAACAAAAAATAAAGTACATAAAAAAACATTTTAATTCTCGTTTCTTGGCACAACGAAACCAAGATTTTATCTTTCAGCAAATAATAGAAGAAACTCACTTCCATAATTTCATTCAGTTGGACATGTGGATGTCGTCAAATTCGAAACGCACTTTCTAAACTTAAACCCTCAAAATTTAGGCTCATATTTTTTGTTTTGCTTTGTTTTTTTTTTTTAATTTATTTTTCTCATTAACTACTGAATTTATTTTATATATGATTGCTTTCTGTGCTTTTCGCTAGAATGATAATCCTTTAACACTTAGAATCCGTTTCTAAAGAGGGCGAAAGTTACTATGGCTCTACCAAGGGGTGCCTATCTCTTGGAAGAGTATTTAGGTACATTTGTGACTTCCACCTTTGGTGCTCTGCAATTGACAACTTCTATTTGCTCTGGTCACTGGCAAAGTGTATTCGACGGGGTTCCGTATTACTTTCAAGCTAATCTGCCAACTCCCGGTTCTCGCACCCTCCGACATTATCTCAATATTGGGAATTATGAATCTTTCACCAGGTATGAACCCACTCCATGTAGAGAACATGGGGCAAAAATTATACTGAATGACAATAAACTAAAGTTTCAAGACAATAGAAGAAAACATTCTTCTGAGCATTCCAAGAACATTTTTATCATTTTTTCTTCACCAAAATTATTATTATAATCCTTATCATTGAAGTATCCCGGTAATAATTTTTATATTCTCACCTCTGATGCCTACATCCCTGGAGAGGACATAAAAAAATTACAGTTTTCTAGCTCTCGGATTGTCAGAACGTGGTTTCCATAGGAGAAGAGATAAGACTACAACACTATTATCGCGGTAGCAATGGCTGGCAAATTTCACTCTCCGAGATCTCACGTGTGCAGAGACACAGAGCAGATTGCTATAGATATCTGAGATTGATGCGTTTATTTATCACGAGAGACTTTGCACTCATTAAAAGGCGAGTGTAGATTCCATCAAGTCTCTGCTCTAATTTCCTAGAAAGTGTCCATGTTTCTGAGCCATTGAGTAGAATAGGCTCAATAGTTGACCCGAAGATTTTTATCTTGATGTTTCTTGGCAGCCATGATGTCCAAATTTTTTGCATATTATTGCAAACTGGCCATGCCATACCCTCTTCTCTGAATCAGAGATGACGGAACTAAGATATACATAATCCTTAACCATTTTAAGGGAGGCACCCCTAAGCATCCTGATCATGAGGTCAGTATGAATCTGCTCAGGCACTCAGTTTTTGTCGCATTAAGATAGAGACCAACACCTTTAGAAGCTTGTTAAACAGATTGGAGGAGGTTTTGTGCATGCTCCAGAGAATGGCTGATTATAGCTATGTTATCAGCAAAATCCGTTAGATACTCTGCTGGTCGTCTAGAATCTTTCTCGGTCGTCTAGAACCTCTATGATATCCCTTTTCTGATATGGTATCAACTAATACTCGCATAACATATTCTATAACCAGGATGAAGAAAAGATGAGATATGCTGGAGTTTCACCATTTGTTGTTGTTATGTTTATGTGTTACAGAAAATGCTACTTGGTGTAAAAAGTTACTTTTAAATGTTTAATTAACTTTTTTGGCCATCCAGGCGGTCGGTCGTAAGATTTGCTCCCCTTCTCACTGATAATTTCTTAACTTTCAAAATTCCAAAAAGCCCTAAAAATATTTATTTTGATTGAACTACATTCATGGATCTAATTATATTATCTTAAAATACTTATTCTCATTGAACTGATGATTAAAACAAACATTTTTATTACGCACATAAAACATAAAACTTAGTAAAACCTGAAAAACTTTAATTTGGTTATAAAAATGTTGATATTTTGTTTAACTATTTTTATTTTCTATATTATATCTATTTGTACCGTTTCAAAATGCCTCCCCATTGTATGTGCCACTCGGGGTGGGCCGACTTCTCCCCTCCTCCCTTCCTATGCCACTAGGATGGAGATTTATTCCCAAAAGACAAATACGTGTTTCTAAACCGGAATAAAAAAATCATAATCTCTAGCCAAATTTAAGACAGAGATTAAAAGAGTTTATAAAAATCAGAGTAAAAAATAAATGTTTAGAAAAAAACTCCACATTTTCTACACATTTTAAGAAAAAGCTACATTTAACGTTCTTTTCTATGTTACCGTTTTATTCAATTTATTTGTTTCTACAAATTTGATACAAGGCCGGTTATAATTTTGTTCAAACACTAAACAACAATAACATAATAATCCACTTCAATCCCAATTGAAAAATGACAAAATTAACTAATTTTTATGATATTTCTACGATATTAATTTCAGTTTTTATAGTCATGATGTGTAAAAGTTTCTGCATCGAAACACGTGTCTGCATTTTTCTGATAAATATCAGACCTGGTGTTTTGCTTCTTTTTTTTATTCTCATACGAATTATGTGTGTAAAATTTATCTTTCTCTTAAAAATTAAGCCTAAGAATTCGTAAATATCATCAAATTCTTTTCTAAAGCTTTATTCTATTCTTTTTTGACACGCTAGTACTTTCGGTTAAGTTAATGTACTTCCTGCCACCGAATTTTGAAAGTTATTTCTGATGCAACAACCAGTCCCTTTTCTAAAATTCCTTAACTTGTTTTACCTCCCACTAGTAAATAAACAAGAAGCACAAGTCCTTGACAATGCTTTCGTTTAGTGAATATACCACTTGTAGCCGTGCTAGTTTCCAAGTAATTCCCTTTCAGAGGTGAAAGTCTAGTTTTAAAATGGACTTAGTCGTCCGTCAACACACATAAATAGATAAAAATCTGTGTGTGAGAGAGAAAGAGAGAGAAGGGAGAGAGAGAGAGAACGCAGATATTTATCAGTGAATTAGTGTCTGTGTGCGTATGTGTGAATGTATATTTTTTATTGTCAGTATATATACGAGTGTTTATTTTATAAAGGTGTCCATGTGTGGGTGTATGTATTTATGAGTGATAAAATAGTGTGCGTGAATAGGCTAGTTTGTGTATTCGTGCGAGTTTGTTTAAGGATTTATGTGTAAGATGATGTGCGTGTCTCTCTCTCTGTGTGTGTACGTGTTTGTTTGAGTTGTTTTACGGCACATCGACCTTTTCAGGTCATTTAACGCCGAGAACTGTTTTTTTAATGACTGTTCTATGCGTATGCGTAGTTACTTAAATAACACAATATGCACGATTTAATCCTTAGCTGGAGGAAATGTGAGGATCCATACCTTTCCCAGGGGCACAAATATGAACGTAAACATAATGACTTGGATTTGAACTCGCGTGTTGCAATTCTAAAGTGCGCCTGCCAATCCACTCTCCCAAGTCCAACTCTCCATATGTGTTTGTAAGAAAATATAAGAGTATTGTAAGCAGGTGCTTGTGTGTATTTGTGTGTAAATACGAGTGTGTGGGAATTACTGTGTGTATGAATGTATTTATATGTATGCACATGTTCGTGTCAGTTTTTGTACGCGTATGAGGAGAGCTATGTGGGTGGGTGTATGTATTTGTGCGTGAGTATAAGTGTATACATGTGCGCGTGTGTATTTGTGAGTCAATACAAGTGTGTGTGCGTGTGAGTGCGTTTGTGTACATTTGAGGGTCGGAGTGTCTATGTCTATGTGTGTCTATATATGTACATTTGTGTGTGGGTATGTATATACAGGGTGATGTGACGCGCAAGTGTGGTAGATATTAGTTAGCACTTGGCCTACTCAAACATCTCGCTTTCAACAACCACCGCTGGCTAGCCTTGCGCGAAACGGGGAAGCCGAGTGCGTAAGTCTTCTTCTGCCAGTACACAGCCTCTCCATCATCAAGACCTCTGCTGTGCCTCCCCGGGGCCACACACGGAAACTGGCTGTCTTGCGACTCCAGGCTGAATCAACAGAGGATCTCGGAGCAGTAGGGAGCCCCAGAGGGACTGTACTACGGCCCACCGTCGTGTGGACATGCCCTAACACAGTACCAATCCCTACCCCAGCCATGGGTCAACTGGCCTCACTGCCCTGTGAGTGCCATGGGAATGGATTCCTAAGTGTAGTGATCACTAGGCCTGTGTATAATAATATGCTTGTATCAAAGATTATTCTTGTTACAGATTTGACTATTTTGCGATTTTACTATTTTTTTTAATTCTTTACTTAGGGCCGTGACAACATACTTTTATTTAGATATTCTTTTCACAGACTTAATAACTAGGGATGTGACAAGTATATCATTTAATAAAAAGAATATTACACACACAACCCTATATCGGTGCATTCCTCACTAGACTTTTCATCACGTTGACAATTCATCACTCCAAGCTTTTTCCTCACTTGGACTTTTTTTTAAATTTAAGTTCTGCAATGTTTGCTAACATTAATTTAAAATAAAATGAAACTATTTTGGAGAAGTTTGTTTATATTTTTAAATATGAAAAATAGAAAATAAATTAATTGAAATTGTTTTTTTTTTTCATTGTTTATTTTTTTTTAAATCTAGAAAAAGTGGCTGATATTCACTTTATAGATTTTAATAATCTCTAGTTAAAAAATAACCCTTAAATTTTCAAAGGGGCTAAAAATTTAACGTAATAAAAGCATAATTAAATAATTAATATTATTACATGAATAAATGTAATTCTTTTTTCTTTGGGGAGACGAAAATTATCGATGTCGGGGTGATGATTTGTCCACGTGATAAAAACCACATGATGAAAAGTCTAGTGATGAATAGTCGGTAGAATCTTATTTTAGCGTCCCTTACTCAAGAAAATATTTTGACAAGGGCAAGTTACTCGATATTTATTTTACTTCGCGTAGTATTTAACATCCAAAACTCTATTCCAATCATACATGGCAGAGTTTTTGTG
>JAUZSX010188635.1:0-32235 GCA_034780655.1 Idiosepius hallami
CGTCCAAAAGTGCTCGCTTTAGAAGTGTTGGCTTGTACAGACACAGGAACGCTTCAACTGTATTATATTATATCAGAAGTGTTGTTGGTTGCTCTAACGTAATGGGCATAATTGATCATGGTGTTACTGTTTGTTTTCAATGTGGGGGATCGATTTAGTATAACGTTGTATGTAAAAGTGAGCACCCCTCTCAAATCAATAAATAATGGTTGTTTTTCAAATTTTTTTTGATAATCTGGTAGATTAATATCCAATCGATAATACTCTGCAGAAAAAATTGAAAAAAGAAAAAAAATTAAAAGGGGGGCCTCGATTGTAGGTCCACCGATTTTTTTTTATTAAACAATTTGGTTAAGGCAGTTTTCACTTTAGGCGGATTATCTCTGCTGAACTAGTTGAATTATTGAATATAATACATTCTGGTCAAGCGTTATTTTTTTAATAAAAAAAATGAAAAAGAAACCTAATATATGTATAAAAAAAAAAGCAAAAAAAACTTGTAGCCTGTTAAAGAGAAGTCCACTTGGAACAGTGGATAGCCAGTCTGTTTCCCAATCATTCTGTTTGCACTCATATTTAGTCAAATACCCTTGGGAAATGTACAAATCCCCCAATCCCTCCAGCTATATATTAAATAGTGCATATTGTGTTATTAAAAATCTTTGGGTGATAAAAAAAAACCTTTATCAAAAACAATTTTTCCTTAAATGATCTAAAGGTTGATATGCATTAAACATAAAACAAATAAAGCCTGTCAAACTGTTATTAGAAATTTATTTAGACATTAAAAAATTTTTTTTCTAAAACTTTCAAGTATTTCTGGTAAATTGTTTCGATTTTTTTTTAATACTTAAGGTTATCTTTGTCTCAATATTAAATAGTCAAAATAACTTCGTTGTAGCAAATTTAAATATGTTCTTCTTTTTCTATATGGGATGATGATTAAACCTAATCATATAGCAGTACTGTTTTTAATTTTTATATCTTTGTTTGGCTTATTTCTTCAAATTTAAATGCTGAATTGAAAGAACTGATTATTTAGTCATCAAACAAATTTGTCACTACACTACACCTTACTAATTACAAATACCAGACTAAACAAATCTCATTTGCATATTCTCATTATTATTCCTTTCTACTTAATTAGCTCATACAAATACACTCCATTTTCCATGTTATTTCTTTATTCAGACTATTTTATCAACTTTCACAATAAAAGTCTAAAGAAAATTTTTTGTTTTCAATATCCTTTATTTTCTTTAAAATGTCTAATTCAAGGGGACATAACTTACAAGTTATTTTATAACAATGTTTGATTATGGCTATTTTCAGTAAATTTAAATTTAAAAACTGTTAAAACAAATCTAAATATTGAACACACTTTGCGATGCTTAACTTTCGGTTTCAAAAATACATGCACCCCTTAGAGTATGTGTAATAATTTATTGACAGTATTCTTAATACTTGCACCCCCTGGTTGGGACCCTGCTCTAGAGCTTATGATTTTGATTTACTACAAATATAGAAAAATAGTTTTTTTGGTCCTAAATACCCATTCCCTAACTGCTTTATAAGTTTCAACTCATATTTTGATGTGATTTTGCTTGATTCATTTGAATGATAAAAAAATGCTATTTCTAAATATTTTTTTTCACCATTAATTCTGTAATAATGAAGCAAGAATTGATAAAAGAATTGTTATCAAATCAGATAATCTTTATTATCTTATTTAGATTTTCTTTACCACTCCTTAATACTGCTATTTCAGGGCTTTATGTTGGACGGATTTTTCCCGTGCTGACTAAAAATAATAAAACACATATCTTTTGGAGACTTTTTTCATGGACAATTTCCCAAATAATACTTAATGAAAAGTCTTTTTTACCATTATTTTTTTTTAATTAAACGAGAAAAGTCAAATCATTAAACATTGAAAAGTTTAATAGAAAATAAACTAACTCTCTTTTTTTAACAAGACTGTTTAAAACAAATTTAAGGAAATTCAACAAATTTTTATGCAAAAGAAAAAGTAGTTCAAAGTGAAATAAATTATAATTACTTAATCTGTTAATGAATTATTGGTTTATTCATAATATTAAAATGAAATAATATTTTATGGATTTGGCTAGTAACTTTTTCTATTTTGATAGTAAATGAAAATGTTTAATTGTCAAAGATCAAATAAAAGTAAATATATCCATAGAACACTGTATTTAGAAAGTACAGTGATATCTTGAGATGCAAATTTAATTTGTTCCATGACTGCTGTCGTATCTAAAAGAAAAAAAATCACATCTAAACAAAAGCAATTAATCCCATTTATAGTAAAAGAAACTGAGTTAATCTATTCCAGTTATCCAGTAGAAACACACATATATGTTTATGTTAGTTAAAACAATGAAAAGTTGAATTGTACTCACCAGCTGAGCAAGAGCTAATAGCGAATGGAATGCATACAAGGACAGGGAGGGAGAGAAGCTAGGCACCCATACACACACAAGATTAGAAAGGCTAAGATAAACACAGTTTTTAAGACTTCATTTTAACTTTTTAGGTTTTTTTTCTTAGGCCCTAACAAAGAAAAAGTTTTAGATTTGTTACTAGCAGAACAAACACACTGCCATCTACTGCTTGCGATTTTTGATTTTTTGAATATTAATTATCGTATCTTAAGGCTTAAATCTTGCAAATATTTTTGTTGTATCTCAAAATATCAAATGTTGAGGCATAGTATTCAAAGCTATCACTGTAATATTAATTTTTTTTATATTTAGTAAATCCAAGTCTTTGATGTTGTAAATAATGGGGAAAACAAGATATCTTTTTTTATTTGAAATATTTTCTTTCACTTCTAAATTTCTATGGTAATAAGAATAAATTTTACAAAATAAACTTGACAAAATAATTAATTTTACAATTATGGCTACTTTTATATGTCTGATTATTCATTATCTAAAACAACTATAAAAATCCTTATTGTGTTGATTTTCATCTACATCACTTGTAGATGGCTTTTAGTAAAAAAATAACTTTCTAAGTTAAAATAAATCAACAAAAAGCGTGATAGCTAATGTTGTTAAACAACTAATTTTGGTGTCAATCTTTAAATAGCAAAAGCCATTATTAGACAACACTGCAGTAATTTAAGGTGGAAAATAATTTGACCTCATTTAATTATACTGAAAATCATCTTTCACTGTTAACTAAAAAGATTCTTTCTTTCTTTCTTTTTTTTTTTTTTTTTATAGAAAACCTTTAAAAGTGAGACAAAGTTCTTTAATTTATGCAGATTTTCTATATTTTAACTGTGTTGGTTACTTTTTTTTTCTTTGTTAATGAATTGATTGACCCTGTCCCTGTTTGTTTACTGATTTGGTCAGTTATGTCATTTTATAATTTTATTTAAATTAAGCTTTGATTTTTTTTTTTTAATCAATTGTAGAAAAAAAAACAGTAACTTGAAATCTTAATATTAATAATTTCTAATTTTTTTTTAACCTTTTTAATCTTAATATTATTAATTTCTAATTTTTTTTAAACCTTTTAAAAGGTTTTTTTCTTTACCTCATCCCAACTGCAGTTTTAGGAAAGGTCTACTTGGAACAGTGGAAAGCCAATTGGATTTTGGGATTGTAATCTTGAGTTGGAATCCTTGTTCAATTTGCATTCATAATTGGACTAATACCCTTAGGAAAGGTATAAATTCCCGTATTTCCTGGAATGAATTAAATAGTGCATATTGTGTTATTCAAAAAACTATGTGTGGACAAAAAAAAATATGGTTATAATATCTATTTAAAATATTTGGAAAAGGATGAAAAACCTTGTGTGTAGTAAGGAGGAGTTTAAATAAATCAAATGAAAAATTTTTTTACAAAGTGAAAATATTATGGTTTAATGTAATGGCTTACAAGAAATCTAATAAGACAAACTTTAGTCACAGTTAATATTATTATTATTATTACCTTGATGTTCTGACTTACATCTGTTAACATTTCAACAACTCAATGGCTGACCCTATCCCAAAAAAGGTCACATTTCACTTATCAGTTGAATAAATCTATCTAGGTTTTGGATACCAACCATCCATAAATTCTTACAATTTTTTGTATTTTCCTAAATAATCCAAATTTTTTTAAAGATATTTTATTAATTTTTTTAAAGAGTGTATTAAAAAAAATCTCAAAAAAAAAAAACACTGAATGAAATAGAAAAAATTTATGTGCATGCTTTTTTTTTCTACTGGAGAAAATTTTCAAATATGAGCTTTCACATATTTAAAAAAAAACAATATTTAGCCAGATTTGTTTAAAATGAAGGTTTTACATTTTTGTCATTACAGGTAAATTGGCACAAAACTATACCTTTTTTTTTTTTAAATTAGAAAGTTTTATTTATATTCTATCTTTAATTTGTGAAAATATCATGTTGGTGGAAAAATTAATTATTGTTATTTTTATTGACATTTTACTAAGGAAGGCATTAAAAATGTTTTTCAAATCTGAAAAATAGAAAAATTCTAACAGATTTTTTAACTGAAAAAAACATTTAAGGCTTAAAATGAAATGATTTTATTTCATAGAAATAATTGTTGTTGACAGGGGTTAGCACCTTTTTTGTAAGCACTTTTTTAAAAACAAAAAATAATTCTATTTTTTTTTAAATCTTTAATAGTATATTTTGGAAGTATGTTCAATAAAGAAAATAATCAATCTACTTTAATAAAGAAAATTATGAGTTTTGAGTATTTTATTCTTGGTTTTGTGATCTGAGGGTGTAAAAAATGACTTAAAAAACTACTATAGTAGCATTAGTGTAACAAGTAATAATACAAGCCAAAATTAATGTGTAAGACATAATAATGGGTTTGTCTATGAGAATAATAGGATTAAATATAAAAGTTACAATTATTTGACATTGAAGTAAGGTTGATCAGATTGTTTTTTTTTGTTTTACATTAATAGGGTTGATAGCAGCTGCTGCTTGAAATAAAGTTTTGAAAATGAATCTTAATTTGTGTCATATATTTAGCATATCATTATTCCTTTATAAAGCAAGTGTGGAGCAGTAGTAAAAGCTTCAACACTGGAATCATATTACATGAGTTCAAATCCCAGTCAAAACCATAGCATTCATTAAAGTTGTCTCGGGCAGATAGGACTCATTAATTTGGGAGAGTAACTCATCTAGGTCTAAGGATAACACTGATTCCAAAAACCGGGTGGATAAGACCTGTCAACTTCATGGCAGTAACTCATCTAGGTAAAGTGAATCACTGATTACAAAAAGTCCAGGGATATAATGAGCATATAAAACTGGCCTTGTGCCTAACTTAATTTTGTGCTTGACCAAGTAAATATATCTTTTATAAATTTTTATTGTTTTCCAATTTTTTCTACCTCTACAAAATAATTATTGCTGTGTGTATTGTTTCTGCTTAAGCTAATTATTGGAACTGAAATTTGACTTAGTTGTTCATAAGTGTATGTCATGTTTGGTCAAACCTTCGACAGTTCCTACAGTGAGGTGGAGCAGTAATAAAATCTTGATTTCTGGAAATAAATGAGTCAATTCCCAGTTAAATATATGACCTTTACTTTCAGCTGTCTAGTAACTTATCTAGGAGGTATTCCAAAAATCTTGGTTGAAGAGACCCATCAACTCCATGAGAGTAACTAAACTAGGTGAAGGGTAACACTGATTATAAAAGCCCAGGAATACAATAAGCACATAAACTAGCACTGTGCCTAACTTGGGTTGGTGCTCGACCAAATAAATATATCCTACTTTGGTTTGGAAAAATTTCTGAATGTAGTAAAAAGTGTATATATTTCTAGGCCAGTATGGTGGAAACTATCAAAATTTAACTGAACCTTTTTATGTCTCTAAAGCATAATATGAATGAATTACATCTTTGCTTTTTTTTAAAATTAATCATTGTGTAGATCATAAAGAAAGGACCTAATTTTAGAATTCTTTTTTTAATATAAGTTTGTTCAGTTTCTTGAATTTGTTATAAAATAGATTAGTTATTTCGTTGGAAAAATTTGCATATGCTAATTACCAACTGGTTCTCTCGCCATTTTCAAATAGCAGCAGCGATTGAGAATCAGTGCCAGTTACAAAAAAATATTTGTAAGCTCACTAAAAAATGACTACGAAAAATTGGATATCTACAGCAGTTCAGAGCAACCTTTTTGGAAGGGTCGAGTATCAACAAATGCAGCCAGCATAAAGGTAAAGAAAATATTATTTTCCTCACTATTAAGTGTTGGCCTGCTCTCGGCTCGATCCGAGCGACTCTTGGTTGCCGGAACACACACTGGCCACTATCCCACTCAATTCTACTGTTTACTGTTAATTTTTTTTCCTAACAGTTTCAGATAAATGGAAGAATGTTTGTGAATAATCTTAATAACTTTTTTGTCTATTTATCCTCAGGGCTTCTTAAATTATGGGTTGCAAGATTTTAATCTGCAGATTAGAGTTGGTGTCAAACAGTTGTTATAATAACAGTTTTAATAATTAAATAAAATTTTGAAAATTTGGGCAATTTCTAAATTTACATTTTTGTATCTTCTGCATGAATGGTTGATTAAACATATTTATGTAATATTTGTTTGGGGTTGAAAAAAAAACAAAAACTCACAGTCTTAAATGGGGCCATAATCAAATAAGTTTAAAAAGTCATTAACATTGATAACTGCTTTAGTATTATGTCTGAATTGTTGAATCAGATGATATTTATTTAGCTTGGTCAATTTCCATTGTACAATAGAGATTTTATTATGTTAAGGAAAATCTTGATTGATTTTTTCCTGTACGCTATGTTCTATTTATAGAAACTCTAATTTTGGTTTTGAGAAAGTTTCTTATCTTGATTCTTAGGTTTGTTTGATCTTTTGAAAAAATGTATTGCCAAATTAGTAAATTAATTTTTTTTTTTTTAGGAGGGGGGATAGTTTTCTTCAAATAGTAATATTCCAAAAATCTTGGGCACATTTGACATGAAATATCTTGAGAACTATTAATTACAGGATCTGAAAAAAAAATCAATAGTCTTATCAAAAACTTAATGCATTTAGTTTCAAAATGGCACCACTTTCATTTTACTACCATCCATAGTTTAGCAGTAGCCAGGTTCATTAACATTGAAAATGTGTATTTTTTTTTTCATATTTTCTATATTTTGAAGATAAAACCTTTTTTTTTTAAGTTGACTTCGGCAAATGACACAAAATTATTTAAAATTATTTCAATCATTATTTACAAAATTATAACGTAAAAATTCTTTTCTATTTGTAAGGATAAGTGTTAAAATCTAATTTAATCAGACAGGTCCGTTCCTGCTCATAATTGAAATGAAATAGTTAAATATTTATCATGGAAAATAATAAATTTTCATTTTTAATTTAAAAACAAATATATACCTTACTATTTTTTTTTTAACTAAGAATTGTTTTAAAAAAATGTATGGTTTTTTGCACATTACCAATCACCATAGGGAGAGGGGAAAACTTAGATGAGTTCTTCCTAATTTTAACATTTTTTTTGCTCTTTCTTAACGCTGAAAGAAAAATGTAGCGTGTCATTTTTTATATATTTATTTTTTGATAAATATCTATGAGATTATATCTTTGATTCAAAGGAATTTTTATGAACTGATTTAAAATAAATTGATCTGAAAACCTTAAATAATTAAATATTTTCTTATTTGCTCAGCATTTTAAAATATACCTGATAAAATACAAATATGTTTTTTTTAAATAACAGACATTAATACATGACTTATTTTTACAACAAACTTTACTCTATGCTTTAAAAATTCCTAAACATTTTTGTGAAAAACTCAAATGGAAAAATATTATTCATTATATGTTCTTGAAATCTGGAAAAGTGGTACCACTTCCAGTAAATATTTCCATTTTTACTATATTTTTCATCTGAGGTAGATGGATTAAAACTGTAGAAAAGAATAACAAGAAAAGAACTATCAACAAATTTTAAAAATAACTATTAAAAATTTACAATAAATTGATCTTTGAAGATAATGTGAAAAAAATGGTATAAATAATAAACATTTTATTTACATATAAAAACAATGTCTTTTTCTGCACTTGCACACAAGTTTTAAAATTTACTAAATGTCTTTTACAAAATTTTTATTAAAATTTTTTCAACTAATGAAAATATTTTTCAATCATCCGTTTTAATAAATTTGCAAAAATATTGCAACAAAAATGAAAAAAAAAAATAAAAAAAAAACGGATAAGAAAAATAGTTGGAATAATCCAAATAATACAGAGAGAATACTTATCAAAGATAGAAAGCAGAATTCAATTCCAAAAACCTAGGAAAATGAAATTTATTAATAACTAACTGGGCATGAACAAATTTTTATCCGCAGTCTGATTCTGCATGTGAGTCAGCAGGTACCAAATGCAATATTTTTTTTTGTAAAGAATTTTTTTTTTTTACTTAAAACCAAATCAATAAAATTGTGATGTCTTGTTGTGATCTTGGGATAAATCTGGGTCTGGGATATTGGCTTTCAATCTCTGACCAAATATTCCTCTAATTCAAGAATAGATTTTTGTCGATATTTTTAAAAAAATACCTAATCGAAGAAAATGCTAAAATCCATTAAAATAGGATAATTCATTAAGATTTTGTAATTTTAATTTTCTTCATTATTGTTGTTATTATTATTGTTGTGGGATCTCACCACACACCACTCACCAGGTGCTCTCACACCCAGCAACCAGTGGTTTATGCCGGATTCAAAGTGACGACACAAGTCCCCTCTAATTTTCGGCAAGTTCCAAACCATTTGAGTCAAAGACTGTACGGTGCAACGGCAACGCAACATCTCCCTGAGCTTTGACGAGACCTACGACATAAGTGGGTCTTGGCTTTGACCCCGCTATGTCCATGTCCACTCGCACACCCAGTGTCTGGTGGTAATTCCTGAAGACAGGGTGGCAATAAGTCTCCTCTGACACTTCAGTACCTCCTAGTTAGTGACTCCTCTCCTCATTCAGCTTTGTTGTGGATTTTTTTTTACATGGTCTATATTATCATCATCATTGCTATCATCATCATTACCATTAGTATTATTATTATTATTATTACTACTACTACTACTACTACTTCCTCTTACAGAAAATATACTTCCCAATGTATATTTGGTCATATTTTTCACTGGGTTCATGTATTTAGTTTACACCGCTGGTTAGTTCGTTCTTAAAAGAATTTGATTGGTCGATTGCTTTCCTCCTTCTTCTGATCGTCTTCGTGTAATTTTTCCCCTCTTACTTTTCCTCTTAAAGATTTTTATTCATAAATGCTGGAGTCGATTTCTTGTTAAGAACGTTGCGTTAGCAAGTTTTATTTTCGCTCTTCTCTTGTAGAACAATTGTAAGTATTGTTCCAACCAATTATTTACCTAGATTAATTTTAATCCTAGGTAGATTATTATGATAATAATAATATTATTGATTAATAATAATGTAGATTTATTTAAAATCTCACTCGACGAACTACCAAATGGATTTTGATCAAATTTTAGTCTCGCTCTCTCTCCTCCTCTCTCTCCGTTTCTAACTCACCAAGAACGACAAATTCATCCATGAGTGTGTACGTGCGTGTATTTTTCGTCCTTTTTATTCGATTAATTATAAAATTTAAAATTTTATTTCTATTTTTTTTCTTCTGTAATTGAATTAGAATATTGCTGTTAATTATAATATAAATGCTCCTCGTCTTTAAATTGCCGTTTCTTTTTTAAAAATTTTATACGAAATGTTCTCTTTGAGAAAAAGACCTCATGGTTTTTTCTCTCTCTAAAAGCAACTTCTTGTGACCATAAAGTGGAGGATCTAAAATAACTAGTTTATTTTACATTAACTGATCTTTCCACACAGACACATATTTTCCAGATGTTACCCTCTTCCTTTTAATTATTTGGTTTCCTGTCTGAAATTTCATCGCTTTCTATGTAATAATTAACGATATTCTTATATTATTACTTTAAACATTCATTTTATTTTTAAAAGAAATATGAAAAGAAGCTTATTTCATTATTGGGCGAAGATAAGTGTAGATTTATTAGGTGATATGTTTTTTTAGGCATTTTGAATAAACCCAAAACAAGGATCCCCTCTCTAATCACTCAATACAATAATTTTAGGAATGAGTCATTGACTAGGGCTGATTTAATGCTGATAAAATAATTATTAAATTATCTTTGATCATATTTACGAGTAGATTCTTTTCTTATGTTTATTTTTCACCTTTTTACCCACAGTCAATTGAAAAAAAGTTGACGGACGGTTGAGATACGTTTACAACTACTCGTTATGAATTTCCTAATTAAGCAAATAAACCTACTGTCCCATATCCAATACCGATTATTGGCGTAATTATTTAAAAAAGTGATCACAATTCAAAGGAAAGAAAAACTCTCCTTGAAGGGTGACGACGTTATTTCTTATACAAAAAAATATTCCCAGTCCTCTCTCCACTTCTTCTCTGAAAGAGAGAGTGAGAAAAGACGTTGGGTGCTTAGTGTGGAGAAAAACTAACTCTTCAAATATTATCTTGGAATGTAATTTACCTTTTTCTTTTTGTTTTTCAAAGAACATTTCTTAATAAAGTTTTCTTAAAAAATAAAATAAATAAATAAATCTAACATACCAAACCCAGAATAGTCTCCCTTATTTTCTATTTACCTCGTCTCATTTTTGAAGATATTTTTCAAAGTTACCTTGCTTTATACAATGTATTCCCAGTAAGTGAGTTGTTTCTGCTTTTTAGATTTTTCTCCGGAATAATACCAAATAAAAATGTTAATAATATAAAAAAATAAAGTAAAATAAATTCGTAATATATTTTTAACATGTTAAGAAAAATACAACCGTAAGCAAAACATTACTAAACAGCGATATTGCACAACTTATTTTAAAGCAGACTCAGACACATTTAAATTGTTAAAATTTACAAAATAAAATATAGTTATGGACATCAGCCTACAAAAAAAAAAAATGAAAATGTATTTTTTTAATCCTGCTTCTTGTGACTAATTCTATGAAAACATTAAAATCCAAATAAAAACTGGAATTGAAATAAAAGCAAGCTGCCAGCTTATAGTTAATTTAGGTAAAATATGTGGAATTTAAAGTTGGTTAATGGTTTTTGTTTGTTTGATCACTAAGTGAAATTATTTGCATATTTTATAAAGAAATTAATTTTTGAATGATTTCAAGAATTTTGATTAACAAAATTAAGCCATGTTAAAATTATTTGAAATTGTTTTGGTTAAAGCCTTTTTTTAGCAGTAGCACTATTATTATTATTAATAATAATAATTAATTAAAAAAAAACAAAAAAAAACTTGTGGGCAACCAGTTGGCACCTAGTTTGTTGTGTTTGGCTTGTGCAGCAGTGCCAGTGAGTGCACTACCAGAAAAATTACATGTACCCCTAGGGTCCAAATACACTCCTATAACAAATTTGACTAAAAAGGGCTGATAACCAGCATTCAAATTAACCAAAAGACAAAATAATACAGAGTTTTTTTTTTAACGAAAGAAGGGGAGGTTAGGGTTAGGGTTCTTTGCGCATGTTTAACGACAAAAAAGGGTAGTTAATTTATCATCAATAATAATAATTAAAAAAGTAATCGCAAAAAAATGGAACTGCAGACTTTGTAATTATACATATTTTGCGATAATAGCGTCATTTAGCAAAGGGCTACTCTAACCCTAAGCCCAACCATAACCCTTTTGTTTTTTGTTCAAAAGTGAGAGTGAACACACCACCCACCACACCACTTGTAGCTGTTAATCTGTTTAGTGTTTGAAATTTTGAAAAACCCTCAAAATATTTATTTTCATGGAACTAGACTTTCATAATCCACCCTTCTATCGTTTAGAAATTGTTTATTTAAAAAAAATATTTATTTTTATGGAACTGTGTGCAAAATCCCTTAATTTCAGACTTTCATATTTCCCCCTTCTATGATTTAAATTTATAAAATTTCATCATTTGGTTATTTCGATTGCCGATTATCTGCCCTTTCTCCATTCCAATTTTTACACCACCCAAAACGCATTGGTCTTCAACAAAAATACCTTTTTACCCCTCCCTACATTTAAGCCAGGTTTTATGCAATATAACAATTGTTAACTGGTTTTGTTTTCTTTTTATTATTTAAATGAAGAAAAATTTAATAAAATTTATTTTTTGTTTTGTTTTTCATAAACTATATAGAATATATTTTTATTTTTAAAAAAATTGCAAAGTCTTCAAATTAATATATTTTTTTGCAAAATATAAAAGATACATAGTTTTGAAGAGGAAGCTGTTTTAACTAAATGGCTTGTTTTTGAAAGTTTTTTTTTTAAGAAAAAGAACATAAATAATGAGAATAACTTTAAAATGAATGAAAAGTTACGCATAGTTTTTTTATATGACTATTAAGAATTACCCTTAGATATTAATTTTAGAGGGGAAAAAATTGTATTTTTCTTAGAAAAAACACTTTAGTTTATTTCAAATATTTAAAAAAAGAAAAAAGTCTTCAATTTAACTTTAATTTTCAGAAGAACTATAATCTATTAATTTTTTTTTTTTTACACGCATGGTAAAATCTGGGGTAAAGGGTTAAAAGTTTGAAAAAAAATGAAGATTTTTTTTCATAAATAAATTATACATCATTTGAAAGTGCATAAAATTTTACTTAGAATTGAAAAAAATGAAATTAAAGGCTATTTTTTACATAGTTTTAAAAATTGTTAAAAAATAAGGGATTTTTGAATTTTCAAATACTAAATGCTTTTCATTACATAAAAAAATTACTATGACACTTTTCCATTAAAAAAAAAAAAAACAACTATTTATCATTTATTGAATAAAAATGTTTACTTAAAGAATGATAACAATCGAAAGTGAATTTATGTACTTATACATAATGTAATTGCTGTTTTTAATGAAGGGAAATATTATTTTTCCTGTCATAGTTAGTGCATCTCAGTTGAAAACCCCTTTTTTAGTATAAAAAAAAAGAAATTATCCATTGTAAAGCTTTTATGAAGATATAACTGCTTGTCTGCCTAACTTATTCAAGTATTTAATTCAAATGTACTATCGAATTACAATTAATAATGATAATAATATTTGTAATTATTCAGTGTATTGTGTTAGTTTTTTTTTTCTAGTTAGGCCCATCAGTTCACCCTCCCCTCAAAAGTAAACATTAAAAAATTATTTTAAAAGAAAATTACTACTTTTCAAAACTATTCAGTAGAAATAATAAGCTTTAAAAATATGCAAATTCAGGAAAAAGGTAAAGTAATTATTCACCTCTTTTTTGGCAATAAGCCATCCTTTAATTGTCAAATAATTGTTGAAAGGTTTATTGTGTCATACTTTTCATTCATATTTTATGGGGGAGGTCTACTTGGCCTAGTAGGTAGGCGGTTGAACCTCAGAATTGTAATATGCAAGTTTTGAATCTTAGTTGTTCTATTTGCGTTAATAATTAGACTAAAACCCTGGAGAGAGGTCTGAATCCCCATCTTCCCTCCGGTTATTGGTAAAATACAGCACATTGTGTTATTAAAAATACTACAAGTGGACAAAAAGGATTCTTTAAAAAAATATTGTTTTCTGAATTATAAAGGTTGATATTCCTTTAAACTAAACCAATCATATTTTATGATTCTGCAAAAGTTTGAACCACATGGGTTGAAAAAAAATGATCTATTGATGGGCCTACCTAGTTTTTATAGCTGTGTCACTAATGTTATTTTTCTGTTAAATATATCTATTTGCATAATGATTTTTTATGAATTATATTTTTAAAATGGTAAAATATTTAATGTGATTTATAGTTTAGTAATTTTCAATGACAGGTACTGTTTCAAAAGAATAAGATTTAATTTTGAAGGAATAATAAATGTTAAATCTTTTTAAACTATAAATATAAGTAAGAAATATTTATCTGAATTTCCGAGATAAGAACTCACAATTAGTATTGTTTTGGTTATTTGAACTTTAAATCTTATCTGCATTGATAAAATGTCACTTTTTAATCTCTGGAACATTTTTTATCAAACTTAGGAGCTTCCGTTTTAAACCTTTCAAAAGAATCTTTTAATAGTTTAATTTATCAATTGATTAAATAAATTTTCTATTTGTAATTCCATGAAGGTGGTTTGGCATTAAGGCTTCCAAAATCTATATCAAAGACTAAAAAGTGCATTGACCAAAACGTTTTTAGCAACATTAAAAGTTGTAAAAGTTTAAATGATACAAGTAATACCAATATAATCATAAAATCTATGGGTCCCTACAATTTGGATGTTGGGGATGTTCACTTTCTAATATGTTTTTAGTAAATCTATCTCCCATATTGGAACCATCCTACAAATTAGCAGAACTGAATTAGGTTTAAGTGGTGTTCTATTGTTAATTCAAAACTTCTTGGAAATTAATGAGTTTTATTTTCAAAACAATTGTTAAATATTAAATAGAAAAATGAGAGCATGAAAATTAATATGGTTAAGATTAAACTTACAAAAGAAAAAAAAATGTTAAAACTAAAGAAGAAAAGACCAAGATGTTCTAGTAAAAAATATAACCTAAAATATTGCAGAATATTAAGAATCTTAATTCAGTTTTATCATCATATATGAGTTCTTAATGCTGCAATAATTTAAGTTATAGATTTATTATATTTCTTACTAGAATATCTTGTTCTTTTCTTTTCCAGTTTTAACTACATTTTTTTTCTTTTCTAAGTTTAATCTTAACCATAATACTTTTTATGCACACATTTTTCTATTTAATTCATGATTTTTCCAGGCTTTGCTTTAAAATGATATTTTCTTCTTGGTTACGGAATTCCAAATTTTGACCCCTTAGTAATTTTTCCAGGTCAACTCCAATTAAATAGTTTCTGTGATTTAAAATAACATCTATCCCAAAGTTTAAGTGTTTAGATCCAAAATTTGTTGGTTAATTTGTTAAAAACAGCAACGTTCAAATCTTTTAACTTTGACCCCTTGGCATCTAAATTTAGGACAGAAAACCAATTAAAAAGCATTTTCCATGACCAAAAATTCAGATTTTTTCATGTCAGGAATTCTATCAGTTTTTTTGGGAAAAAAATATCTATTATGAAGATCAAATGTGAGTTTTGTTATATTAATTGCACATGCTACCTAATGAGCTACATCACCAAGACATTTCAAAGCGTAATTTTAATGCATACATTGAAAATAAAAGTCCCATAAAATTTAGCGTTCCTTACGCGATCAATCACTTTTGAACACCAATAAACTTTTAATAACTTTTGTTTCAATGAACGAAAATTGAACATTTTTATTTCAAAAGAAGCTGCAAAGCAGTTCAAACCAAAAAAACGAAATTGACAATTAACCATATATTTAAACAGTATTGTGTTTGAATGATATATTTAACAATTTTGAAAAAAAAAATTATTAAATGTCTTATTTTTAAGGAATAGGTTGTAAAAATTTTTTAAAATATTCAAAATCATTTTTTTTTTTTTTTTTTTCAAATATATAATTTTTTGATGTCCAGGGTTAGATTTAGGAGTGAGTTTAGATAAGTTATTTATCTCAAAGTAAGAATTCTTAAAACCTGTCCAACAAAATATGCATCATAATTGGAATTACATAGAGTAAAATCTAGTGTTTCCAATATGGAATATTGATAAACACCTGACAAATCTTTGAATATTAGGGTTTTTTTTTTGTACTCTTAAATACCTATATTCATAGAAATGTTGGGCAAGTACACTTGGGCAGTGGATGTTGACTTAAGAATCGCAATACGGGAGTGTGAATCTTGGTTGTTTCATTTATGTTCACATTTGGATTAACACCTTTTCGAAAAGTATAAATCCCCACGTTCCCTCCAGCTATGGCTTAAATAGTGAATATGGTTTATTCAAAAAACTATGTTGACAAAAGAATGTTTCTCAAAAATGGTTGTTCTCGGCATTAGATGACCTAAAAATGTTGATATGCTGTAAAACAAACAAATGTTATTTATAATCTTTTCTTGAAGATGTAGAAATGAATACAAGAATTTGATTTCTAATACTTTTCCTTTATTACTTGTATAAGAATTGAACAAAAATACACCTTGGTCAGCAGTGGTTGTTTATGTAATAAGAACTATTTATATTACTGATGATAAAATTATGGATGTACACTTGCTAGAAACTTTAAGACAAATTTCAGGTTTAATTTTTTTTTCAGTTATTGTCCTCATATCTATTATGTATACATTTTAGTTGATGTCTTTTTCAAGCTTTTTTCTGTTGATAATACTGTGGTAGAACTTTTGGTTAAAACATGGTTTATACACAAATTAAGGTAAAAAATTTCAAGCTCTATATAAAAAAAAATAACAAATAACTATACTTTCAATTTAACTCTTACTTTTCTCAATCAATTTTTAAAAATACTTCCTTAAAGAAAAATCATCATTTTAATTTAAGGATATTTTTAATTTCTATGGAAAAGTAAGACCTTTTCCCTCCAAAATTTAATTTTCTACTTCAAGTATGTAGGAAAAACAATCTAGGTTGATGCCTAATTTACATCTAATTTCATCAACATTTATTATCAGTTTAGAAACAAGACTTCTGGCTTGATTGTAAATCTGAGGAGGAACAAGTCAAGTTTCTTTGGTTGAGTGGTTCCAAATCTAATGGGCAATTTCAGAAGTAGGGGCAGTTTCTGCTCGATATGTGCATGGTTGGGGCTTTGAGGAACCACTTCAAATGAAAGAATGTGGTCAGTTCCTAGTAAAGAATTTAACAAAATCACATGAGAAAGCCAGTTGTACTATGAACTGTCTTGTTGATAATGTGCAGCTTCTTGTTTTTATTAAGTTAAATTTGTGTTGAACATATAGGCTTATTTATGCATCACCAGGATAGACTAAAAGTGGAAAACTACATATAATCGTTACATTTTCTTGATTTTTTTTAAAATAACTACAATATTTACAAAGTTCACATTTGAATATAACATTCTACAATATGAATTTATTAAGGATGCAAAATTTCAAATTTGTACCTATAATAGTTTTTTGAGATATACGATTTTATACTTCTATGATACCTCATACTCTATTTCCGCCATCAATATTGAATAATTTAGCATTTTCATCCTCTTGTAATGAAGAAAGTTGAAGCTGGAATTCTTTGAAAAAAATTAGGCACAATAAATATTATACATAATTGCACTGACTATTCATAATTACTTTCATTTAATTTCTTGTCATTCTATGATGCTTTAAAAATTGCCAATCAGTAAAATTTTATTTTCATAAATAAAGCAATGTTCAATTTTCACACCTCAAAAATAAAGATCAGATTGAATCAAAAGTAATCATACTTTTTTTTACTATTTTATTGATATACCAAGACTAATAAAAGCATCTTTTGTAACATTTTTACCCATTAGTTTTTTTGTCAGTTGGATTCAAAGTTGCCATATTGTAATGTCAATTTGTTTGACTCAATTTTTCGCATGTTAAAAAAATCATAACTTGAAAATTAAATAAGATATTTTTACAATTTTTGTTTTGATATTCTTGTATTCATGTATACTATAAGATAAGCGGGCAAAATTGAATTATAGATGTTTTAAAATTTTTGCTGCTGTACCTACTTAAATGTAATTATTTTTGTTTTCTTTTTACTAAGGTTGCATCGCTGATCATAGATAACTTAGAAAACTCATTTGTTGAAAATAACCAGGCTAAAATAAATCTTTCAGTCGTAGAAATACAAAATAATTTTTGTTTTCATACTATTTACTATTTCTATCTATTTTGTTTTCCAGGAGCAAAAAATGGCAGAAACAATGAAGTTTGGTCCTGAATGGTTTGTAAACTATTAATTTCCTTTTCTTTTTATAAATTCAATTATCACAATAATTGACTTACCGTATTTTCGGGACTATAAAGCGCACCAGCATATAAGCCGCATCCGCTCTATTTTTCCTCACCTGACTTTTAACACAACAGCAACTTTGATTAAACCGAGACAGATCCAAGAGAAAATAAACGGTATTTAGCGGTGGAAAAAAATCCACAGAATAGCCGCTCCTTTTTATTAGCTGCATGGTTCAAAACCTAAGAAAAAAGTAGTGGCTTATAGTCCAGAAAATACGCTAATTGTGTTAACTCAGAAAGTAAATCTTAACTGTTAGAGAAATTTGTTTGTAGGTAAAATGTTTGTGAATTTTTGATAATGTTATATTTTAGAGGAGATATTTCTATTTAGTAATACTTGTTTGACATTTATAACTCTTTTATTTTAAAATTTTAATTTATATTAAATCTATAGGTAGATCTTTATTATACTAGGGAAATATGGAAAATAAATTCTTACTGTGAAAGTCTTCAACTTATTTTAGAATTAAAACAAAAAAAACTTTTATGAAAATATTCAGTTCCTTGCAGAGATCCTAAGTTTTGAAAAATTTATTCAATGCTTGAAAAAAGCCTTGTACTTTGTGAACATTATTTGATAAAAAAGAAAGACAAAAATCATTCCTTTTCCCATTAAATTGTTCTAAAATGATATAAAGATGAATCTGCTTCTGACTATATTATTAGCACAGAAAGCAGCAAATGTGTCAGGAAATCATTATTTTATTCATTTCTATGGTTCTTAACTAGAGGCTTAAACCCCTTTATAATGTCATAACAATAAATGAAAAAAAACCCTGATTTTCACTCAATTTGTAAAAGCTTTAAGAAATAATAAAGAAAGTGTAGTAAAATTTATTTATGTGGAATACCAAAAATATGATTAAAACACAGTTTCCAGTGATGACAATATCACATCAGTTCCAAACAAATAACATGTATGAGTGAAAAAAGCAACAAACACTTAGGGCATCAAGCAGGCGTTGTAAATCAAAGGTCAGGGACATGAAGCAGGGGTCGTAATTCACTGGTCTTGACACACATAAAACACAAAGCATTCACCAATTGGAAGGTCTGCAAAGCTTCTGTCAACTCCCCCTCTGTGACCTGCTTTTTATAGTGTGTGATATGCAAATTAGGCACGCTGGAAAGAGATTGTCCAAGATTTTAAAAGCCTCTGGTGGCCATTTTGGCACCTTTTTTATCTTTTTTTTTCAGTCTTGCGCCGAGACAGATTCAGTTTGTTATAGAAAATAGTCTCTTCAAAAACTCCATTGAACTTTGCATCAAATAACACCTCCTCGTAACTCTTTTCACATCATTTCCGAGTCATCTGCTGCCATTTTTTTTAATACGAATGTTCGTCATTTTTCGTCCCAGTCGATTCACCTTTAGACGATTCTCGCGGTCACAAGATCTCGTTTTTCATAAAACAAACTCAACTTAATGGCAGTGATGTTCTTTCTCTTACAATGAGAGCTAGTTAGTTTTTACTTTCAAGTCTGCAGAGAGATAAACTATTATTAAGAACATAATCAAATGCTGCATTTTAGGAGCGATCCAGTGCACTTAAAATCATTTAACTTTCTCAAATCGACAGTGCTCCATGTAATCAGGTGACCTAAGCCCAGGGCATAAAATACATTAAGTAGATATTTTTTTTAAAAATGCCAAGTACAGTAGTAATGAAAATAAAATCTATAAATGTTACTCAAAAACCTGCAGTATACATGAAAAAATACAATATAAAAATGAATTGCGTTATACAAAAGAAACTAGAAGTTGTTAGACTAAGCAAACCAATGGACAAAGAGAATTTGGGGAATGTACTAAATTCTCTTGATGTTTATTCTAGTTTAACATACACATTTCTTAAAACACTGAAATCTGATATTATATTGGTCACTAAAAATTATTTAGGAAATATTGCACACTATGGGAACAATAAATGAGTATGAGGTGATAATGGAAGAGAATTTGCTTCTGTAGAAGACTATGAACTATTATTAATCAACTATAATTGTAATTAGTAATTTATAAATATAAGCATACAGACTTAACTGTTGTCTAGTGTTGATTTTGTTGTTGCTGTCAAATATGTAAGGTATTTTTTTACTATGTTATAATTCAGATAAGATATAGTTTCATTTAACACAAATTCAAAGTTGAATCGTTTTTTATTCATTAAATAAAAATTTATATGCACACAATTGGACATTAGTTTAAAATGATTATTAAAGGTATTGCTGATGAAATCTTTTATTAATATCATTGTTGAAGAAAATTTTTGTATGGAAAGGAATGACTTTCCCTTTAAGATTCCCTGAATATGTTTAATCAGAATCTAGATCAAATCTCTTTAAATAATTCATTATCTCCACTGTAATAAATAGACAAAATGTTGTGTTGTCTTTTAGGAAAACAAAATTTATTGTAATTTTAACTGTGACTTTTATTTCAAATAATTTTGATTTCAATTAGGTTAAAAAAAATAAAAAAAGATTGTCATTAAATGATTTATAGGTGTCGCCACAAAAAAATTGTTGTTGTCAGCTAAATGAGGATGAATGAAAAGGTCAAAGGTCGTTAGTGTTATATAAAGACGACTGATTGAGAAAAAAATCTCATGGAAAAATTAATTGTTAAAATAATTATGTTTTTAATAAAAAATTTTGAAACTCAGAATATATCATTTTTTTGATTCCAGCAGGTTTTTAATGGTTTTTCTATGTAAAAAATAATGTTATGTTTTGAACGCAATTTTTTAAAATTCTCTTAAAAATAGACTTTTTTTAGATTTAAAAATATTTTTAGTGATTATCTGGGAATAATTCTTTTTTTCAAAAAATTTTTTACTTCATATTCTTTTGTATTTTTGTTGCACATTTTGCAATAAAAAAATAGTTAAAATTATAATCATTAATTTTGAACCTAATTAAGTTTTTTTTTAAATTAATTTTAAAAATATTTTCATCGGTGTATGGAGTAAATTAAAAAAAAAGTTTTTGATAACTTGAATTGTACTACATACGTGATCTTTTGTACGTTTTTATTTTAAAAATTTGTAATGAGTTAAAAAAAGAATTAATTTTTCAAAATATTAACTAACAATAAGACATTTTTATCACAGCAGTATAGAGAATTAAATTAAAGAATTAAATTTGCATAAATGAGTTATGCAAATTTAATTCTTTAAAACCAAAAATTAGCTACTGTTTACAAAAGTTTAATGGACTGATTTGATTTCACTTACTAGCCATTGAGGCCTTCATAGTTTAAAAATGGGTCATCACCTTATCTTAAAGAGTTTCAGTTTATCACAAAATTTTTAATATGTTGGTTTAGATTTAACTTTGTAAAGAAATCCCACAAATATATATGTAAGTATTTGAATTATATATTTTGATTTTTAATGATTAAATTAACGGTTTAAAAAAAAATATGACATAGGTCATTTTTTTAATTAGAATTTTAAAGTTGGATCTCTAAGAAAAGTAAAAAAAAAAAAAAGTAATTTAACCAACTTTTTTTTTAGTTGTCAAACATAAGGTATATAAAGCCCGTTTTCAAGCATTTATTATGATAATTTCCTCTAACTTTTCGCACAAAACTAAAATTTGGTCTCTGTATTCAAATTTGGACCTATTTTAAACTGAATTTTTTCACTGTAAACACTTAAATTTAATGTGGGGGGTCGAATATGTGTGGTGACACCTAAATGATTTATTATTTATGGTTTGCAAACTGGATTTGCTTATAAGAATTATTTATGTCTGTTCTTTTTTTTCCCCATATGCATTTCCTATCTAGGCTACGTGAGGGAACCAGTGTGGCTACTCCGCCCTCCTCTCCTGGTTTTGGAAAATTTAAGCTAGCAGAACATCGTTACGGACGAGAAGAGATGTTGGCACTGTTTGTGCCTTCATGTAAAGTACCCGAGGACTTAAAACAATACCCCTTAATTATGGTTGACAAGGCTCAAGACCCTTTAGCTTACATACCACTTACGGAAGAGGAACAGGTATATATCTTTTATATTCATATATTTTCCAGTTAGAGCCTATTAACTATAGTTGGAAATATAACCATTTTCCACAATAAATATATTTCTAGAATTGTTTTTTCTTTGTCAGTACAAAGCTTAGTCTAATTTTAAAATTTTTTTTTATAAGTATTTTTTAGACTATTGTTCTCATCTTTTATTGTTATTTGTTTCACTACTTTTCAATCAAATTTAAAAAAAAAATATTAAAAATGAGGACAATAGTCCGAAAAACACTTATAAAATTGATCCATCATCTCGAGAATTCCAATAAATAACTATTTTTTTTATTTAATTCTTATAAGGATTAATTTCTTAAGACCTGGAAGACTAGTTAAATGGTTTTATGCTATAGAAAAATACCATGAATATTTTAGAACTTATGAAAACTATCTTTTTCAATTTCCTTTCTCTTTTCATGAAACTGAAATTTTATTTGTTGACCTCTCTTAATTTCCCAGTAAAAAAAAATGGCTGACTGATTCTTATGGTAATAAGTAGGAGTGTGGCAATGTGATTATGAATGGATATTCTTAACATTATTTGATTATTTTGAAATTTTACCATTTCTTTTAATTCTGGAGTTATTAGTAGCGCTGTGACAATATGCTTTTATTAAAGAATATTATTGCCAAAGCCCAAGTCATTAGAACTGTTTCAAGAATATTCTTTAGTAAAAGCATATTGTCACAGTCCTAGTAATAAGTTCATGTATACTAATAATTTCTACATATAATATGACTAATAACTTAAGATGGGAATTGAACAAAATGAAATTTTAAATTGTACATTATACTCAAAAACCCAGAAAATTAAAATAGTATTGATCTATAGATGGAATGATTTCACAGAAAATAAACTTTTCTTTTAAGTTATAATGAAAATCTTATTCCTATTTTAAAATGACTGCAGTACAAAGGAAAAGGAGGATCTTTGTACAATTAAAACATAATTTCTTAGGAATTATTGGGCTTTGATTTTTTTGCTAGTTTTTTAAAGTTTTGTTTGATTTGTATGCTTTTGGACTAAATGTTTACCTTCTGAATATACCAATATTTTAAATTGTTTATTTAAAAAATCCAATATTTTTCAAGAACTTCAAAGCTTTTGTTGGGCAGTCCATGTGTCCCAGTGGATAGGCAATGGACTTAGGAACCGTAGTATGCGAGTCCGAATCTAAGTTATTCCGTCTACATTGACATGTCGACTAATATGCTTGAGAAAAGGTATGAATCACCATCTTCCCTCCAGCTATGAATTAAATAGTATAATAGTGAAAATGTCTTTCAATAGTGTAAATATATATATATATATATATATATATATATATATATATATATATATATATATATACACATATATATATACACACACACGCATGTGCACATATATAAGAGAGCTGGTTATTTCAGAAATTGATTCTCCGTTATATATTTAGAAATGGTAAGAAATTAAAAAAAAACTGCAGGATATTATTTCTGACTCTGATTGGAATATCTCTTTATGATAAATTAACTTGACTAATTTTTTAAAAATTTTACTACATTATTATTACATAATTAAAAATTTTTTCCTGATTTTTTTATTTTTATTTTTTTAGCGTATAATGGCGCAGTCGGTGAACAGTTGCGCTGTTCTTAGAATGTCTGGGAGAGGAGGCAGCAGCGGCAGGGGTGGCAGAGGTGGAGGAGAAAGAGGTCGAGGGAGAGGTACGTATCTTCTGCTTCATTATCATATTTGCTTTTCATCAGTTCATTCCTATTTACATCTTTTGTCCTCCATCTATCCAAGCCTCATTTGTCCTCCATCAACCCTCACTCACTCACACCCAACCACCACATTCACAAAACTTTTGTCCTCCACTCTAAACTTTTACATTTTTTTAATCTAAATTCTCATCACTAAGATTTGAAATAGTTTTATTGGGTAGTGTAAAACTTAAACATTGGTTTGTTAAGGTGATAAAAACTAAAAAGAAAAAAAACAAAATAGAATATTAAAAACAAAATAAAGCATGACTATTGCGCAGCTCTGTATTTTATTATTTGGACTGTGACAAGAATATTTTTTTTCTGTAAGCATATTCTTTGCATACAGTATATTTTTTTTGGCAAAAATCGTATTCTTTTTATAAAAAGAATATTCTTTTAACAAAAAGTATATTCTTTTTTGAAAAAGAATATGCTTTTAACAAAAAATCCTTCTTTGTTAGTTCCTTCAGGTAACTTTCCAATGCCTATTTCAGCTCTGTTGACTGAAATCTGATTGCCCTGAGGCTGTTGTTCAGGAAGAATTTGCATGGGGATAGGTCAGGGCTATAGGGTGAGGGTTGTACCATTTTTTTCCACTGTCAGTCATCCTGGTATGTTGAATAATGAGAAAATGTTAGGAGAGACATTGATCAGGTCTTCGGTCAGTATTATCTCCACTGTGCCAATACTAATACCAACAGCTTCAGATATCATGCTCACAGTTATCTGATAGTCTTGAATCACTGATCTTTGCACTTTCTCAATGTTTTCCTCCTTGCATGCTCTGTTTGATGCTCCAGATCTGTGTTTTATCCTCAACCTGTTTATTTCTTTCAGAAAATCTGTTAAACCACTGATAGAAACTTGCTTGAATCATTTGTTCATCCCCATTGACCTCCTTTAACATTCTATAAGCTTCTTGTTTTTTTTAAGTTTAAATTTGATGACATAACGTTGTTCTTCGTTGTTTCCACAGACCCAATCAGACTGGTCCCAAAACGAACATCAAACACCGCTGTGCTCAAACCTAGAATGAGAGGAAGTTGTCAGTAAGACGTTTTGTAGACTATATGTACTTCACCATGAAGTAGCAGTTTGATCAAATCATACTTAATGTCTCTCCTGACATTTTCTCATAACTTATTGAACATACCTACTTCATTCTTTAAAAGCCTATTACGACACGGATTACGACGTAGTCGACTAATGCGATTTCGACTTTACGTCGCTTGAATTTTTGTCATTTTTTAAAGAAAAAACAGCCTTCTTTAAAAGAAAAGTTAATTTTTCTTTTTAATTTTTTGATTTGTAAACATTTTGATCTTTGCTCAGCATCTTATTAATTTTATTAAATTATTGTTAAGTATTATAAGCGGAATCGGACATTTATTTAGCGATTAATGGGATTTTCAAGGCTTAATTCCGAGTTACGCAGAAATTCGGGTTACGTCACCAGCGTAGAAATGGAATTCGAACGTAATCTGAAGGCCACCGGTAGTAAATATTATAAGCAGAATCGGACATTTAAGCAGTATTAAAGGGTTAATTTCGAGTTACGCGGAAATTCGGATAACGTCGCCAGTGTAGGAACAAAACTAGTACGTAGCCCTTGGGTCACCTATATTATATATGATAAGCAGAATCGGACATTTATTTAGCAATTTATGCGGTATTTAAGAGTTAATTCCGAATTTCGTGGAAATTCGTTTACGTCGCCAGCGTAGGAACGAAGCTCGTACGTAACCCGAGGACCATCTACATTACAATTTGTTAAAGGGAAATAACTTGCTATTTTTTTTAAACGACTTACCTCGCTTGATTAGCATAGGACAAACAAAACAATTTAACTCTTTCGATCCTAATGGGCCGATATATCGGCCTAAGAAACCTGAGGCAAAAATAGACACACTGAAATTTTGATCCTAGTATGGTCTTTTAATAGGACAGCTCTGAGTGACTAGTTGTTAATTTTGTTAAGTCAGAATCCAAAGAATTAGGCCGAAATATTAGTGTTAATGTGTCTTCTTTTGCCTTAAATCGCCAGGGCCGATATATTGGACCTTTAGGGTTTAAAGGGTTAATCAGAGGTGAGCTGTTCGTATTTTCCAAATTTACGTATGATGCTATCGTGGTCAATCGATACATTCGCACCGAAGTTAAGCAACTTTGAGCCTGGTCAGTACTCAGATGGGTGACCATGGAGGTAGAAATTGGGGCGGTATTTTGCGCCGGGACATGGAAATACTTAGGCTAGCATCAAGGGGCGTGGTTAAACCACTAGGAAGAAACGACTGTCGTGTAGGCGGTAAGGCACTAAGGCAGGTCTTGGTCAATCAAGAACCCTGCAGCCTAATGCAATCTACATCATCGAAACCACCTGTCTCATCCGTCTTTGAGCCGCAATGGAAGCGATGTCAGCCAAGTGAGTGTGCGTGGCCGACGCGCAGCCACGACCCCCCAAAACAACATCCATAGCCAATAGCACTCTGTTACCTTTCCTTCTCTCATCGAGGAAACGGTCCCTAAATGTAGGAATTAAATAGTGTATATTGATTTATTCGAAAAACTTTTCGGTATTAATGCAGGAGACGAACGAATTTTCAGGTTGTTTAAAAAAATTAAATGGAAATTCTTAATGTAGTGCCACAAACGGAAAACGAAACTAACTGTTAATCGGCTTAATGTTCAAAAGGAAATACAAAAGAATAAACAAGGCATTTTTTTTTATTAACAAGCGAGAGAAGAAAGTAAGCAATACAACAAACTGTCATTTTTTTTTTACAGACAAAATAAAAATGTAATTAGTTATTGGGCTAGTAACTCCAAACTCCACACATTCTATGAATAATTGTTCGTTTTTTTAATGATAGCTTTTTTTTTTGTTTTTTTTTTTTTTGTAAGGCTCACTTTCTTCGTTCGTTTGTAATAAAAATTGGAATCTTTTCTAGAAGACCCCCGCCACTAATGTAAAAATCGGAATTCTAAAAAAGATACCCCCGCCACGGGGATGTAACTCCCATAACACTCACTAACTTTAAGTGAGTAGTCACCCCAACTATGAACCTACTGTCGCTCTCGTCTCAGATGGCTTAGGGTTAGGGTTAGGGTTTAGGGTTAGGGTTAGGGTTTAGGGTTTATGATTAGGGTTAGGGTTAGGGTTTAGGGTTAGGGTTAGGGTTAGGGTTTAGGGTTAGGGTTAATAAAACACACTTTTACTTTTGCTTTTTTGAGTAATTGGGTGGCAGGAGTATTTTCTTTTTACGGTGGTCTTCTAGAAAAGATCCTGACTTTGTTTTGACATAGTTACTGATTAGTTTGGCAAGTTGCGTTTTTTCTTTCAAACAAACACATCGGGTATAAACACAGTTCATAAGATATGATATCATCTAGCCTGAGAGACCACGAGAAACCTCTGAAATATGACCGCTTTCACATCCTTGCTGGATGCGAGTGTCTTTACATTCAAACTAACTTTGTGAGAGAAAACACCGATTGTCCGCCCATTTCTTAAAAAATTGCACATTGACATCTTTGTTGGTATTGATTCTTGTGATGATATTTCGTAACGATTCATCAGTTGAAAATGGTGGAACACTGTTTAGTTTTTCTGCAACAAGGTCTATCTTATCTCTTTGCAACCAATAGGTAGACAACTCCATAGGCTTTCCACTTGTTATGATGTACTACAGGATTGTCATATTTCAATGCATACATCTGAAGAGAGGAGCCAACTTCAGATAATTCAGATGGTGAATGGGCAAGCTGAGTCAGCACTGGGATGTATCTCCCAAGATCAAATTCTGTCACTTAAAACAAGTGACCTAACTGTACTTTATATGTCCTGATTATTTACCCATAGTTTGCTGGTTTTGGAGGCCCTTGACAGTTCATACTATTTCTCAATTAAAGTGTTGTGTATGTTCTTTGTTGGTTGGTTCATTTTTAAATAAAAACATTGTATAAATCGAATCACAATATTTGATTTTATTTATGAGGATTATACAAAGTGTAAAAAGTAAAGAGTAAAAGTTATGGGTCAGTTCTTTGTTTATGTCGGGTACGTTGGTACGTAGAGAAGGAAAAAGAGAAAAAAGAGAGTGTGAGCGAGAGTTCTCTTATGTTGCTGTTGAGCAGCGAATCCTCTTCCTTTACCCGTTTGGGCTTGGAGTCTTCCTGTAGTTATAGAGTTTTTCGCAATCTCGGATTACCCCAAGACTCCCGGTCCTCACCCTAGGGGGTAACTCTACTTGAGGACGTTTTCATACCCGCCAGTCGGTTGGTGTGAGGGATGGGTATGAGTTGGGGAGGTCCTTCAGTTCAAATGCGCAATGCATTCGACTGGACATGTCACCAAATACCGACCAGCCTGGTACGGTCCCTGCTATTCCTAAGTGGTCACCCAACTTAGTACTGAACAGGCTCTACGTTGCTTAACTTCGGTACTCTAGCGGGAACCGGTGTGTCCAACGCGACTTGACCGTACAACTGTTGTTGCTGTATGATACGTGTGTGCTGTGCTGCTGTGTTTTGTTTTGATTAAGCGTATCCGTTAGTTTAGAGTTCTTAGAAGAAGTTTGTTAGATATTCATAATTCGATTGAATGTTTGTTGGTGGTAAATACCTGCAGTGCAACAACAGCAGCGTCCGCATATGTTTAGATCGTTACCAGAAGAGGTGGAACAGAAGACAGTACGGTGTGTTGTTTGTAGTAGTCAGCCATGATTTTGGTTCTCTATCTGTTTTGTGTACCTATTGTTCTAGGTAAAAGTCTAAGAACGTACCTGAGAGACACGTTGTTCGGTGCTCTCATTGGTCAAGATGGTGTGCATACATGCGTGATAGAAATAGTAAAAGTGTGTTTGCTATAATGTTGTGAACTTTGTCTATGTAATTTGATTCCATAAATGTATCTAAATCACACGCGTTAGTCTCCATCAAAATGTACAATCGCTTAAGTTCCTCCACTTGGTCCTGAAAACCAGGTTCGTCCTCTATGATCTTAGCAACAATCTAATGTGGGGAGACACTGACCCACCAGCAGGTGGTCACGAAATGCTCATTACACTGCCTTTCCGTTCCACTCATCATGTGTTACGTCTACGACGGCATTGTCACCATATTCTATCTCCATAATCTCCTAGAGTCAAGAAGCGGCGAAGAAGCGCTCTTGCATAACGTCACAATCACATAGGTGTAACCACATGGTACAAAGGAGGAATTCACACCACCCACCACACCAACCACCACTAGCAACTATTTTATGTGAAAAAGACTGTGGCACTGAAAACATGGGGAAAATGCAGATTTATCGGTTTATCATGAAAATTGGCAGAGTTAATCTTTAAAACATAATGGAAAATGACTCGTAAGTCGAAAATATTAAAACTCAAAATTTACAACTCGAATCTTGTCCAACTTTTAGTATGATCAAACCTGACCTAAAACCACAAAAAATTAAATATTACAATTTTTTGTGGGGTTGAGGTATTTTAGCGTAAATGCAAAGAGAAAAAAAATTTTTTTCGGAATCGGAATAAAGTTTAGTATCGAAGCCATTCTAAGAAAATGTGTGTAAATATGTGTGAAGAAAAATTAACTTTTTTAATATTCATTTAACAATATAATCATTCATAACAAAAAGAAAGAAAAAAAAGAAAATTGTGAATAAAGAAAATTTATTGCGGATTCTATTTGCTTTTGAGCAGACTGAGGAGGAGAAGGAGGAGCGGCTGCTGTTTTCCCTTGTTGTTTGGGAAGGAAAAAGGAAGAAAGCAAAAGACGAAAAAGCGCTCATGAATTTAGTTCAGTGGAGCAACAAGAAAGAAAGAAAGCAACAAGAGAAGGAAAAGGACAGGGGGAGAGACAGAAACCCAACGAGGAAGAAAAGACAAACCACAACTTATTTTTCTTTTTCATTTTTTCTTCTGTCGCTCCTTTCTCTATGTTTGTGTATGTCTCTCCCCCTCTCTCTCTACCCCTCTCTGTCTCTATCAGTCATGTCTGATTCTTTCCGTTTTTCATTTTATTTCCCTCTGTCTATTCTATCTTTCTCTTCCTCTCTATTGTCGGAAGATTTTCCCGCGTTTGCGTTCTTTTTCATCCCCACACCACCACCCGCACCCCAACCACCACTGCTAGTGCTCTGTCTGTGCACCTGCCTGCACTACTCTTTACTGCACTCACTGCACAAAGAAGCACAGTTATCTGCACTTTTTTTACCATTTTCTTTAAAATAGATCTTTCTTTCACCAAATTATTTGTCCATTTTTTTTTAAAATCCTTTTTGATGATGTTTCTTCATGCACATGCATATACCCATTTTTGCGAAAATAACCCCAAAATTGTCAAGGGTCCTCAAAATTTAACCTGAAAACATAATTACATAAATAAAATAACATTAAATAAATGTCATTTTTTTGTACGGGTAATTAAAGTTCTCGATGTCGGGGTGATTTGAGAGTTCAAGTGCTGAATAAAAAAAACAAACAAAAAAACACGTGATTAAAAGTCTAGTGATTATATTGCCGTGCTTATTGAGCCGGGGAAAAGTCAGGTTATAAAAAGTCACTAAACCAAAATTCGAACAATAAAAAAATTGACTATATTAGAAATATTTCCAAAATTTTAATCTTTACCAAGTTAATTTTTCAATAAATAATCAGTGATAATTTCATATTGGATAATTTTTTAAACGGGAAAATTGGTTCATTTTCGGCAGTCTATAATATATTTTAAAAGTCTTCTGGGTCTCCATAGAATAATCGAATACAAGACTGTGTGAAATTTCATTCAAGAAAATTATTTTCGTTTGAGAAAAAAATAAAGTTTTAAAAATTATTAGAAATTCAGGTACTTTTTACAAAATATTATATTTTTATACCAATTGTTCCTAATTCTTATTTAGACATAAAAAATTTAGACAATAGGTTTAAGATTAAAATTGATTTTTAAGAAAAATTTAAAGTCTTGAATTCGATTTAAAATTCTAGAAAACGTTTTATATTATTTTGTTAATAGAGAAATAAAATTTAGGGTTTTATCTTTCTGGTAAAACCAAAAGTTGTTTGGAAATAATGGATTTTGGTAATTATGCATTTGCATTGTTCCTTTGCATTTATGGGTGTTTTAAAAATGGAATAGAAATTTTGAATTTCGTTCCACTAAAAGAAATTAAAGACCATGATAAATAATAAACTTTCGTGACAAGTCTTCTTGTACACGAAATGTTGTTATTACATAAAAAGGGGTTTATTTACAAACTCTGCCGGAGTTCTTTTTTATTTTAGAAATAATTTGCAATTATTGAGACCTCGAGAATAAAAATAAAATTCTAAATACTTAATTAGGTAAAGTTTTAATTTTTCTCTTTATTTGCGACTGTTCCCCGATTAAAGGGGAACTTTTCTAAAATAGGAAAAAATGGCAAACCCCAATATCTGCAGAATTTGTCAACGTACTCCTTTTTATGTATGCAACCAAGATTTCGCGAAGAAAACGTGTCACGAAATTTTCTTATTGCTCATGGTGCTTAATTCCCCTTCGTGGAACGAAATTCAATATTTCCATTCTATTTTTTAAAACACCAAAAGTGCCAAAAAAAAAAATGAATAAATACCTGAACTGAACTTTAATATTTTTTACGTAGATTTAAAAACAACAATTTATTCGAACGACGGACTCCATATTCTATTGAGAACATGTGTGTAATTCAATTCAAATTTTATGTTTAACAGGCGTTATTTTATTCTCGTAAACACACTTTAATTGTTGTTAGCATTTCATTCACTTGTACAGACAGCAGTAAATTATTATTAGTAGTAATAGTGAGTGAGTGAGTGAGTGCGATCATTTTAATTTTAATTTTTGTGAGTGAGTGCGATCATTTTAATTTAATTTTTTTTTCAGAAGATTATTATCGATTAGAAACTAAACTTTAAAGTAATTAATTACAAAACTATAGTGTTTGTTATCGCAATATGAGAGAAACCCAGATGGGAAAGATTTTCTCTGGTTTCTTTCTCCTTCTCGGAGAGTTCGTTTTCACTGACAGTGAGTGAGTGAGTGTGGTTGGGTAATTTCAGTCAAATAGAAGTCAAAGTTCAACGAATTAATCTTGACCACTCTAGAGACACAGTGACCAGTTAGTTCGCCCTTTTGTAGTTTAGGGAACAGATAAATTTGAGCTTTGTACAGGGGAAAAGCACCGGTTGTATCCCAGCTATTTGATTGGCTAATGATAGAAATGAAAATTACTTGAAATAATTTAGAAAAAAAAAAAGAAGAAACGGATATTTTGTAAAAATTGATTGATTGAAATAAATTAATTTGATAACTGAATTTATTGGTACCCCGATATTTAATGAGGGGAACCTATGTTTTTTGGTACCCTGATATTTAATGAGGGGAACTTATGTTTTGAGGCCTGTTCGTTCGTTCGTGTTTTTCTCTGCAACCATCCGTTCAATT
>JAUZSX010188636.1:0-16342 GCA_034780655.1 Idiosepius hallami
TTTCGACCAACATCTCATCAGGAGAAAATCGTTGGTAAAATTGTGACTGTAATGGCGAAAGAAAGAAAGTAGAAAAGACCAGAAGGGGGAAAACACCACCAATTTTTTAAAGTTATTAAATAATTCCATGAAGAGTTTAAAATAAACTAAAAAATTAAAGAAAATAGGAAAGAATTTTTGTGGTTTGAAACCAGGTCAATATGTTGCTGATACTATTATTTTCTTTATGACAAATCCAGTAATCAGAGAAATGTAAAGTTAATTACATAATTATTGCATAATGGCAGGCATGACACATGGTTGAAAACTTAACAAGTCCGGATTAATACCATTGATTTCAACAAATAATTCAATTCTTTTAAGATAAATCATTTTCTAAACCCATTGTCTCTTTACCAAGAAAAACTAATAAATTTAATATTTTTTTATTATTATAAAAAGTTTTTAATTTTGGGACTCATTTGTTCAAGTCAGATGCCAGTAATTAACAAAGTATTAGCATATTTCCAACTTGAAAAGAAATGTATTTATGTGTGTATACTAGCTGGATTGAGAGGACGTGGCTGTGCAAAAAAAATACTATTCCTCAGCCAGTTACGATTAATCCTGTCAAGAATTTGACTTTTGCCTGCCGTGTCTGTCATTGCCCCTGCAGATCAGCTTCTGGTTTTCAAAGTCACTTGAAGACTTACAGAGGGAAGCGCGATGCAGGAGACGAGACTTGAGACAGCTATCATCTGCCAAGATGCTGGTAAAATCTCTATTACATGGTAATTGCTTAACCCAAACAGATACAACAGTGAGTTACAAGAGGCAATAAATAACAAGTGAGGAAACTCACATAAGCTTAAATCTAATTTGATTCCTGAAGTTCTAAGTTTCTTTGCTATAAAGGCAATAGTTGTAAACATAAAGCAAGAATAAAGTGTTTGATAGTAATTCTGTGCAATCTAATCAAAAAGAAAATAGGTAAATGCCACGTATGGCTGTAATCATGATCGTTATTATTATATCCATCTCACTTCCTTTTTCTCAGCAAAGTATCTAAGAACGGTGCAAAGCATTCTTATATAGTCATTATTGGAAACGATCCAGTTTCCGATCCAAAAGGTCAGGATGAACTAATAGAAAAATAAAAAGTAAAAGAATAAAAACAGCTTAACAGGAAGGAAAGGCCCAAGAGATTTCAACAGGCAACAGCAGCAGCGGTGGCAGCAGCACTTTGTAAAAGTCAATTAGAAAAGGAAACAGACCAGAGAGAAAGTTCAACAGGGGTTGCTTTTCAAGAAGAAAAAAAAGTTTAACTTTTGAAAATCTTTTAGCAAGAAAAATTCTAGAAAACTTTCTTTCAATTTTTCAAAGAAAGTAAAGTTTTTGTTTTGTTTTAGTCTTTTTTGGGGGGAGGAAGGAGGAACTTTTTTTGTTACGGAAAGAAAATTTTATACATTACTCTATTTTTTTTAACAAAAAACTGAATTTCATACAATAAAGAAAAGGTAGATTTAGTTTGTTTCCTTGTAGATTTCACAAATGTAACTTTTACAAATTAAAGATCCAATTGTCTTAGAAAAATTGTTGTGCAAAATAAAACAATTACTATGAAAATGAAAAGAACTTAACACATGTAATAGTGTTTTAAAAAATCTTAACTTAGGTTTAAACATTTTTAAGTGATATTTTGAAGAAGTCAAAAACTTTTAGTAGCACAATAAGATTAATAATGTAATTTTACTTGGTATTTACTGAACATTAAAGATACAGATGGCTGACTACAAGTCAGTTTAAAAGGAAAATAACCATTTTGATTAGGATCAGCAATTGATCTTGATACATCAGCAACTTCAGACTGTTACAGGTTATTTTACTTTCTAAAAAAGGATTCCTCTAGTGTAACTTGAAGTAATAGAATAGTAAAATTTTCAATTGATTTAGGATCTGGGTCAAATAGATAGATTAAAAATCATGTTTAAGAAGGGAAAAAGTGAAACAACATCTTACTGGATGGAAATAGGTTTTATTTGTCAATACTTTTTTTTTTTTTTTTTTTTAAACAGAAATTTGATTTTCTTTAAATTGTTCAATTTTTTTTAACAAATAAATTAAAATCAACCAATGTAAATCTTTAATTTTTCATTCCTTTTTTCAGTTTTAGGTTTGGTGATTAAGGTTTAGGGTTGGCACCTGGATCCATTTTTTTTAAATCTAATTACAGATTTCTCTAGCACTTGCACATTTAAACAACAAACTGCTGACAACAAATTTAGCCACAAAAAAAAAATGTTTTTCTAAATTAGACCTAAACGCATACAACAAAAATTAAATATTCTTGATCACATAAATTGACATACATATCTATCTGAAAGTATTATCATGTTAATTTGATTAAAAAGAAATTAAGAAATATAGGTTAAAAAATAGGCAGCATAAACAATAGTAATTGAGAAAGTAATTGAGTAAGTAAGAGTCGCATTGATTAATTTTTGCAATTGGTCAAATTTCAAAAACATTTCTTCTAAAGAGAGAATCCTTCCATAGAAATGGAATAGAAAATCATTAGACGCTCCTTTATCTTATTTTACAAGTAAATCTTCATTCATAAAGAAAAGAAAAAAAATATCTATATTCAATTTTCGCATCGGAAAGATTTGGCCAAAAAGAGAAACCCACAATAAAAATTGACACACGGGACAGACGGGGTAAAGAGATAAAACGCATGAGGAGGGGACTAAGATCCTTAAAGAAAAGGTTTAAAACTGCTAAACCAGAGGAACGCTCAGCCCTATTGTATACAACATTTTTTTTTGTTTCCTCCAAAGTGGAGGAACGATGCAATTGCTTGCATTCCGTGCCAATAAGTTTTTCTTTCTTCTTTCCTACTTCATATGAATGGGATTATCCCATTGCCTCTAAGAAACATCGACTGGTCATGAATCACGTTTCTCTATAAAAACAGTAGCAGCAAGTAGCAGTTTCTTCCTCACTCCTGTTATGGACCGTATTTCGAAAAGGATATGGTCAGGCCACCCACTGAAGGGGTACATTGAATTTGAGGCCTGAAACCCTTTGTGACGTGGGCTTTCAACACTGATGGCATGCCTAGAGTTTTTGGTATCAAGAGGTGTATAGTAAATTGATGGAAATAAATCATTTTTGCCAAAGAGGCTAAAATTTAACGTAATAAAAACATAATTACATAATTAACATTATTATATGAATAAATGTAATTTTTTTCTTTGAAGTGATGAAACCACTTGATGTCGGGGTGATGAATTGTCAACGTGATGAAAAGTCTAGTGATAAATAGACCGTGATGAGAAGTTGGTAAACCTACACACACACAAATAAATATATATAAATAAATAGACACATGTAATGCAAAGTACTTATATGTCAAATAGAATGCCACTATTTCTTAAGTCTAGAATTCTAAAAATCTTATTTGCATATCAAAATGTAACTATTTTTATCAAGAAGCCAATTTTTTAAAGATGGAAAAAAGATTAAGAAAATGAATACTTAATGAGAAGATCTGTTAATAGAATATAAAACAATTAACTTAGAATCAAAACCCCACCCTCAAAAAAAAAAAAAAAAAAAAAAAAAGGTTAATTTATGAAGTGATTTTTTCTGCTTGTATTTATAAAACCAACAAAATACATAAGAAAATAAAACACAGCAATTATCAGAAAACAAAAATAATGCAAACTTGTGAGGAGCAACAATAACTAAGAGTCCAATAACAAAAAAAAAAACAAAGAAAAAAAAGTAAATCTTATCAGAATTTCTAAAAAGAAACCTTAGAAAAAGGAATAGAATTCCATATTCAAGGCTGAAAATATCTTGGGATGAAATGTCAAGTCACATCTAAAAGGATTTTTTTTCTTTCCAAAATAATCAAGATACTATGTTTAAAAAACAAGCAAAAAAACTTAGGATTTTAAAAAAAGAAAAAGAAAATTAATGTCAAATTTACTTATACAGGTTTCTAGTGATTTTGATTCAGGATCCAGTTTTCCATAGAAATGGCTATCTTCATAACTCAACCAACCAATTATTCAAATAACATCTTAGATGAATCTGGTCCTCTGTATAGATGAAATATTGATTTAGAATATATATTACTGTATTTGTTGATTGCAGTGTCTAAGGGGACTTTCTTTCAACAGTTAAGCATTGGTTTGTACAAATTTTAAGTAAAAAACTTGCACTAAATTATGATTTTATTTGAAAGTATTTAAGACAAGCATTTTTTTTGTTTTCACATGTTCTTAAGTAAATGTTTTCTTGCATGTTTCTTACAGGAATAAGTGTGTAGTTTATATTATTTGATAATTAAGAAATATTAATTAAAAACAGTAAAACATCTAAATATATAAACATAGGATGAAATTCTCGCCCTAGAATAGACAGGATTCCCTTTCCATTTGATGAAAGGCATTATTTATTCTTTTTTTTTTTTTTGGTACAGACCATTTACTAGTTGGCCGGTTGTGTACGAATCTTGAGCGATAGGAGCCTTCTATCATGTCCGAAAGTGATACAATTTTCAATGAGTGAAATCAGAGATATGTCACTGTACAACTTATGCTCTCTACCAATCCAGATTATGGCAACAGTACCACTGCCAGCACCCTCCACAACATGTAAATCCACATGGTTCAACAGTTGAGAGTACATTAAGGAAACTCCCAAGTAGCCTATTTGGCAGATTGCCAGAGATTCAGGGAGTCTCATATACACACCTGGGTGTGGCAGCAGGACTCTGCATCAGTAAAAAAGTTCAAAGCGACCCTGGCTTGCCTTCAGAAGGAGTGCTATCTCTTTGTATCCTATTCTCATTCCACCCCTCACCTGACCCCAATGGACATCTTAGTTTGTTCATACACCAAGAACATGACCAACATGGTCTCCCACAGCACCAAAAACCAGCCTGCTCAGCCCCATCCACTGAGTATTGACAGAGCTCATGCTGGCACTTGTGGAAAACGCAGGCTCCCAGTTTCAACCCCGTATCAAGGTGGTGATTGATAATAAAGGCAACTACATTGAATAGATGTTAGCTCTAAATGAAATTAATTTATCTAGAATACTTAAGGAATTAATAATGAAGAACAACATCCAATATATCTACCTCCTCATTTCTCAATAAATTATATATATATATATATTATATATATATAATAAATAATTATTCTAAAAAAAAAAAAACAATGTTTTTTTTGGGTTTTTTCCCCCCTTTTTGTTTGATGATATTCAGATCAGATCAACTCGTAATTGTATTTTGGTTTCATTGTGCTGATTAAAAAACAAATCTTATGACAGGAAACCTTAATGTTTTAGAGACATTTCTCATCTATCAACTTTTCATGAACAAACCTCAGATAAACAAAATGTCTTCCTTATTAGGTCTATCTAACATTGTCAGGCTTTTGTTAGATAAAGGATTCAATTATAGATTAGAAATTGCACTTTTTTTTTCTCCTTTCTGGTTTAGAGGTAAACTATTGCCATTCATTTCACTTAGAAGTTTCACTTAGCATCTTTATTCTATATTTGTCAGCATTTTTCGAGAAATTTGATTTTTTTTTTCTTCTTTAGCTTATTTCCTGCTTAAATGATAAATTCTTCTATTGAAATATTGGTTAAATTGCAAATGATATGAAACTGGAGAACTATTTCTAAAAAAAAAAATTTTTTTAAATAAGTAATGTTTTTAATACTCTAAGAAAAGAATTTATCATTTGAAATACTATTTACCAATTCTGGAGAAAAAAATATAACTATTCTATCAGTTGAGGGCAGCAATCTAAATTATAAATTGTTTTTGATAGGTAAGTAAGATAAATGTTTTACAAGCCTTATGTTTTTTGCTAAGTGGTCAAATTTGCAAAAATTTGGTCCTTGCATCTCCTTAGCTACATTGGTCATTGGGGTGTCAATAAAACTGTAGATAACCAAAAATTTTGATTTTCAAAAAATTACTGCAATTTTCTTATGAGGTAAAATCTTGAAATTACAATCACAAAAAAGTTAAAATGAGCACAAAAGGAGCATAAAAAAGCCAGAGCAAGAATGGGCAATATTTCTACAATCATTAACTAAAAATGTGAAATTAGAAATTTAAAAAGGAATTAGAAATACATTAATTTAGAAACTTGTTTAAATTTCTGAAATAAATATTTTTAAATAAATAATATAAATATTTAAAAAAAAAAATAAATAAATATTTCAAAAAAAAATTAAAAAATAAATATTTCTAATTTTACAATTGTTTAAAATAGAATTTTTATAAAAACCTTCATCAACAAATTAAAATGTATAAAAACTTGAAAATTTTAAATCAAACTTAGGCCCATATTTTAGACTACAAAGCTTATATAGTTTTAAATCTTTTAGAAATATGAAATTCTATTGGACAATAGTGTAGAAGAGAGACTGGTAGAAAAATTCTGCACATGATAGTACACTTTTCGTATATCAGAAATGAATGTGTGTTAATGCAAGACTATATCTAAAATAATAATTGGAGAACCAATTTACAGACAGAGGAGCAGCTCCATTAATATGGTATAAAATGAAGGCAGCACCATCAATATGGCAAAAATGAAAGCCGTTCATAAGAAAAACAATTTTTCTAAGTGCTTGTGAGCCTGGGATACACTTATTAAAGAAAAAGGAATTATCATTCAAACAATCAACATCACAATTTGTAATACATTAAATTTAGACATAAACATTTAAACAGCTTTCAATCATCAATTCAAAAACTTCCAATTTTTGAAAAAGATTTAAAAACCTTATTTCCTTAAAATCCACTAAAAAATTTATGTAATTCACCATCAGACCCTAAATAGTTTGCACAATAAACATCAAGGTTACAGCATTTAAATCAAAAAGAAGTTACTCAACTCAGGTTTCAAACTACTTTTTACAATTTTTCTTTTTTTTCTTTTTTTTGTGAACATTAAGAGGAACGTTTAGACAAGCTTTTGTTATAAAGATATTAAATGTTTTTTTCGGATTTTTTCCTTCATCTTGGTGATTTGATGTTTTCACACACAACGTTCCGGCCTGGTTACCCTCAGGCCCTCTTCAGGTATTTTAATTGCAACTCAACTCTAGATAGAGATATGCTGCTGAGTCTGTTATTGAATCCATAGTAATTACTGCCTTCTACAGTTGTTGTATAATTAAGAAAACTAAATTAACATTTAGAAAAAAAAAATTAACTAAAAAAATGCTTAAAGCAAACAAGTCATTTAGAAAGCAAAATGTCATTTGGCTCAACAGCTAATTGTGACCGTACGAAAAAAAATCAAGTCCACTTAAAGAAAAAATTTAAACACACATGAAGAAATAATATGCTAATAAGACAACATTTTCTGGCAACATCTGAAGTTGGAGATAGGGAGAGGAAGTACTAATGAATTTCTAGACATACAGAAGATGTTCAAAAGATGTATTGGAGATGAGAGATCAACAACTAAATGATCATCATTCTAAAAACCACCAAGGTCTAAAAGATTGGGACAGTAAGAAATCATTTATTTAAGGAATCTAGAATTCAAAAGCTGAATTGTCTAACAAAGCTGCTTTTAAGATAAAAGATTTAAAAAAGCTTATTACACGCAGAAGAGATCATGCATAAATGAGAAGAGCATTTATGTTGATAATATTGCCTTCCTTAACAATACAGGTAGAAACTAAGAAATGCTTTAGAAAAAGTCTAGCTAAACATAGAAAATCCTTGAAAAATGATTTAGGGCAGACCATTTATTTAAATGGATTTCATTTGTTTATAAAATTACAGCAGGATATATTTTTTTAATCTTAAGTTGATTTCCATCTTCTGAATAAAATATTAGAATTCAGTTCTAGATGCTTCAAATTGAAATTTATATTAACCCTTTGGACCACAAATACATGGGGAGCAGTTCACATTTTTGGACATACCTAAAATTTTGAGTAGCCAGAGAAATGCCAGACTATGCAAATGTAAAACTGTTAAAATTCATTAATGCAAACAATTATTTAATATGGGAAATTAGCCTTTGAATCTATTATTACTCCTAAGCAGTAAATACTCACAGGGAAGTCTGGTTGTTTGATTTTGTTTTATGGCACATCAACCCTTTTGGGTCATTTAATGCCATGAACAATCTTTTTTTTTTTTTTTGGATAAAGGTTTCTTTGTCCACACAGTTTTTTGAATAACACAATGTGCACTAATTAACCCATATCTGGAAGGAATATTGGGATTAGTCCAATTATGAACACAAATGGAACCACTAGAATTCGTACAAGCGTATTACGATTCCAAAGTCTGAGTGCCTAACCAGTAGGCCAAGTGGACCTCCCCATTTTAGAAAAGATAGGAAACTCAAAAGAATGTGCTGACAAAAAGATAAGTTTATCAGAATGAAATGAGCAAAAAAGTTGATAGACTGAAAACTAAATCAATAATAATCCTAACAAAAATTCTAATAAAAATTGTAGATAAGTATAAAAAAAAAAAAAAAAAGGCAATAAATAAAGAAAACTCAATGTAGTTGTTAAAATTTGTTCTGCTTTTAAACAGAAGAAAAAGAAGATGAAAATAATGTTTGGCCTAAATGCAAATATAAATTGCCAAGGCAACATTAGCAGAAATTTTTGTTCAGGGATGGTCGACTTCACTTTATGAGAAAAGGTCATTTCTTTACAGATACAAATTTCATTATAATACAATAGAATTGTTTGTTGTTGTTTTTCTTTTTACCCAGGTGAATAGAAAAATAATCATTTCACACAAGCATACTTTATGTTAGCTTATCTCACCACATAATCATTGCAACCAAAACCAGTTCTATGTTTCAGCCTTTTTATTTTTGACATCTCCCAGGCAGCGAGCAATAAACTTAGCATTCTCATTTTTGGTCAAGAGAGGCTCAGGTGTGTTGATCTCATCCCATATAAAGTAAATAATTTCCATCCAATTATGAAGAACAACAACAATGGAAGCTGGTTTTACATTTGAATAAAATCTTACCTCAAACCCAATAACAATTTCTAAATACTCTGAAAATAATTTACTAAAAACATCTTTTAAATACCTTGACCTAAGATTTCAATTTGTTTTTACTGCATTACTTACATTATTTTAACATATATATTTGTTTATTTGATATTATCGTCACGACCTTTCAAAGTAACAAACACCCTGCAGTTTTCTTCAAATCTTGTAAAAATCTTAGGAAGCTTCTTGTCATGACAATTAATCAAAGTTGAAGTTAAAGCCTTCTTCACAAAACTGCAGAGCAAACTTTACTACCTAATAATGAACTGCTTTCATTCTATTAATCATAAATAGGAATCCTCTAACCAACAGGTCATCATTTATGCAGCTCCCAAATAAACATTTGTTATAATATTGTTTAATAATATGTATGTTTTTTTTTTTGCTCATATTGCAGTTTCTCTTGACATATTGATAGACTGTCATATGCTTTTGGGTATTGTTTTAACATACAGATTATTTAGAGCAGCTTTCTGAATAATTGCTTCAATAAAAAGTATCTCCCTTAGGCTTTACATTTCCTCGTGATGTCAACATCACAACTTATGACCTTTGCTTAGTAGCTTGTTGCCAAATGACAATTCCTTTCTTTACATTACATAAATGAGAGAAGTTGTAGATAAACTACCATGAAATGATGGTTGTTAGTTTTTAAGGCAGATGACTTGAAAATTGAACTCTGTGAAAGTTATCCTTTTTTTTTTCTATCCTAAATTGTATAATCATAATCATCAGATTTCACTTCATCTAGTAATGTATTACCATTTGTGTCATCCATAAACCCCATTATTGGCAAAGACCTTAATGTCAGATCCCCATAATATTCCATACGTAGATGCACATAATGGGGATAATAACAATATTCTCTTCGAACCAGTCTACCATCCTAAACTAAATAGTTTCTCTAACATTATCCTATTTTCATTTGGAATATAAGTAATATAATAACTTAATTCTATAAATAGTTTTATTTCAATTTTAAAATAATACTTTAATTTTTCATGTCTTTGAACCATTTTCAAAATTTTGATGGTTCAATTTATTTAAATCTTTACTTTTTAGAAAGCCTATTGTTCTGATCTTAAATATACAAATAAGACAGCCCTTTCATAAAATCCATAGATCAATAAACAAAATTGAAAGCACAATGCCAAAAAAGAACCAATCAGTAGTAATTAAGGATTTCAAAAGAAACATTTTCTTTAAAACAAACCAATTATTTCACTGTTATTTCAGCTGATTGATAGTTTATAAAAAGAAATCAATTGGAAAAGAAACAAATTATAATTCGACTTTAAGGTAGATTCCAACAATCTTCGAAGAGAAAATAAAAATACTTTAATCAGATTCTCACAGAAAAAAATATAAGAATAATAAAGATGTTGGGTGAGATAAATATTCTCTAAGATCCCAGACAAGTCATTCAATACAAAATGACATTTTATCCAGAAAACTTATTCAGTTTAATCAAGACAAAGATTAAAATAATAATTGTATTTACTTGGTCGAGCATCAACCCAATTTAGTGTGCACATCTACATATAAAAATAAAAATACATCTATATATAAAAATACAACTTGTGCCCAATTTTAGAAAAAAGTAATGGACTGTTTTCCAGCAATAGTCCAGATAGACAGACAGATGCCACTGAAAACAATCATCCCTCTCTGATAAATTTGGGGACCAATAACAATAAAAATAGAATAATTTTGGTAATTTTCCAGGTGACTAAATTAGACAGTGGCTAGATTGAAATGTTGTCAATGAAGTTCAGGAATTTTAGATAAGAATACTTTAGACAAGATAAATTAACCTTTTATAAGATATAAACCTTTTATAAGACAAGATAAATTAACCTTTTATAAGATATAAAACCTTTTATAAGACAAGATAAATTAACCTTTTACCAATGAAGTTAATTGAAAATTAAGAGACAAAAATATTCTGTTTTTTTTTCAGGGGGTGGGTGGAGTGTTTTTAATATTATATCCTCTGAAACCAGAAGATTCATTTGAGTTTTAACGCATGGTCAAGTTTTACAATTAGAATTTTTTTAAAAAGTGGTAGAGTAGTAAGTGTAGCAATGAGAAACATGCAGGTAAAACATTGAATAACCATTAGAATTGATTGTTTTTTAGGACCAGAACAGAACAACAATTTGGTATATGGAAGAATCATTCCACAGATAATTCTAAGCAGAAACCAATTCAAGAAAAATCCTGATCATCCTATGGATCTTAAAAAGAAAATGTTGACTTTATGGAGGTAGGGTTGATTATTCCCAATGGCCTTGTCAAACAGATTCACACATTCTCATCAATTAAAAGAAAACATTTGCTTTTTTAGATTCAATACTGTGGATAATTATAACAATACTTGGCTAATAACATAAAAACCATATCAGTTCTGTGAAATAATAGTTCCAATTTAGATTTTTTTCTTTTCTTTTAAAATCAATAATAATTAACATTTGAACACATCTTTTATCTACAAAAATTACTTTAAAAGTCTTTACAATTGAAGGAAGTTTGTAAGTCTACAACAAGTAACAAAAATTTGAGGAGATCTTAAAACCAAACATTTTTAGGAATTTTGGAAGGTTATCTGCAAACATAAAAGGTAATAAAGGGATTTCCAAAGGTCTATAAAATATACCTTTGATTCACAAGGGTTTTATGTACTGCATTTTTTTAAAGGTTTCTCCTGATTTACTTTTTTAGGTTATGGCTATCAACCATAACGAAAAAATGGCTTATCTTCTTTAATAGCAAATTAAAGATTGGGACAATCTCAAGCAAATGTATTTATGTTGAAAAGTAACTCTTTCCTCAAACAGACCTACAACATTCAAAATGGGAAACCCTAATCCAGATTTACAAGTCCAGTTTTTTTTAGCCAAGAGCATCAAACTAAACTCAATAATAAAGCAACAAAGATTTCCCTTTCAAGAAAAATGCTTTTCTGCAAACATTTTAAAGAGCAGAAAATTAAATTCATTCATCAAAAATTCTCCTGCAGAAAAATAAATCTATTTCAAGAGTTTATGTTTATAAGATGAATCTCACTATTCAGAATAAGGATTTATTCAATTTATGTGGGTGTTACCAATTTCAAAGTTAATTATGATTGCCTTGTAACCTAAAGCGAATCACCCTTATTAAGATATAAATAACACTAACATTTTAGGTTGATATTGTTTTAATGGGCAGCAACGGTGGAGGATTGGTAAAAGCTCTGGCTAAGGTTAAATTCTTATGAAATCTAGTTGGTATCTTTATTTTGAATCTATATCTTTTCACTTTGGTATCTGTATATGTATGTATGTATGTATTTATCGATTTATTTATGTATGTATTTGTATATCATGTTTTCTTGACTTTCATCGATTGATCATTGCATAATTGAATAATCCTCATTTTACTAGAGTTTTAAACCTTTCTTACATTGAAAAATGAATTTAGAAAAAAAAATGAAACTTAAACTCTAAAGGTATTTTGGCTAAATACAGGTTGGGCCATAAGTCATGGACTAAAATGCTACAAAATGATGTCCTGCCACAATTGGAGCGCATCAGTGAAGGAAAACCCCTTTGGTGCCCCACCTCATTATGCAACGATTGTGAGAAATTGGCTGAGTGGTAATTTTGAAAATTGTATTGGGCAAAGAGGCACCATAGAATGGGCATCAAGGTCTCCTGACTTGACCTCAATGGATTTTTATTTTGGGGACCACCTCAAACAAATAGTCTACTTTCCACTTAAATAGTTTTATGCAAGGCGTTTAATGTAGAATCATTGAATGAAATCTTTAGGAAAATTAACATAAATAGATTTTTAGATTCCACATTAGCTTTTTCCTTAAAGTTGAGTGCTTTGTTTTATTTAGGAGGATGTAAATAAAAAATTACTATTCCCCATGATTAAAAAAAAATTCCAGTGAACAGCTGAATCTTCTCAAACTGCCTCCTCCAAACTTGTATTTAGCTCTATTCTCAACAGTATGCAACTAAAAATTAAATAAAGCTAGTTCAATAATGGCAATTAAGATATTTTGAAACCGGACAGGAATGTCTCTTGGAAACACCTGAAGAAATAGAAAACTTAGAAGGAAACAAACCAATTGTGTTGAGGCAAATGGAATGTTTGTTTTTTTGTAAAGAGCAAAAAAACTGAATGCTGAAAGAGTTGCCAGGCACAGTAAATGTCTTACCAAACTAATTATCAATACAATCTGGTGCATAAAAACTGCAACCTCTGCCAGGCCCTTCATTTAATGAAGGATTCAATTATCACTTGGAATGCTTATCACTTTCATAATGCATTGGAAACAGGTTCTTTGAAGAAGAGTAGAAAATATAAAGCTAAAAATTCTTAATGTATTCATTGTTGTTTTTACATTTACTTGGTTGGGTACCAACTCAATTTAGGAACAAAGCCATTTTTATGTGCTCATTATATCCCTAGACTTTTGCATTCAGTGTTGGCCTTCAGATGAAATACTCTTTTGAGTTAACAAGCCCCATCTGCCCAAGGCAGCTAAAGGTAAATGGACTGGTTTCCACCAGGATTTGAACTCTTGTAATACAATTCCTGAATCCAAGTTCTTACCAATGCACTACCCTTGCTGTTGTTGTTCTCTCTGATTTAGAAACTTTTTCTAAAGCACTATTATCACTTGTTGTTGAAGTTGATCGAATAACACATTTGAAGCAGATTCACATTTTTAATCTTCTATGCTTTTTAGACTTTTTGCTAATGACAAGCAACAAGATCTAACAATTTCACTGAGACAAAGGTTATTTATTTAGAACTCAAAAATATGCTTCAATGAGAAAATGAATTAAATTGGAATTCAAAATGGCTGTGGATTATGCTCAAGACAAACACTTTAAAGTGATTATCCACATTGATAAACTCCTAGGAAAAAAAATAATCACGACAACCCTGTAGACTCTTCATTTTGCTTTTGATTGGCACAATAGTTCCATTGGAAATATAAAATGGTTAATTTTACTTCATATTGAAAATCACTGAACCTGTATTTTCATTCTTGCTCTTCTCACCATTTTTTTACTAAGTTTTAGTGATTTTGAAAAAAAAATGATAAAGTTAAACTGTTTGAAATGCATTTGCAGAAACATTTCTTTTTGGTTCAAGGAAAGCAAACTTTCAAAAACAGGTTTTAAAATGAATTTTTATCAATATTTGGAAAACCAGTGCTCATTGCTTGTATCATTTGTTGGTGTTTTATTGGGATTAGGATTAGTCAATCAAAATCTTTTGAATCCGCTTAAATTCCACTCTTAAAATCTTTATTGATTTTGTGAGACTCAACAACCTTCTGCAATCTTCTCTCAACTTGAAGTTTTCATCATTTTTATGATGATTTTTGGACCTTTTTTTCTTTTTTGATTTTTCTATTCCTTCTTCAGTGTTGCAGTCCAAGCTGCAATGTTTAATAACACTAGATTTAATTTCAAGCATGTTTTATTGAAGATGATTTTAATTCTTCTTTTTGTGATCTTTTTGAGTCTTTTTCTGTTTTCTTACAAGATCCTTTGTAGTGGAGTCCAGAGTTTGTAAGAAAATCCCATAATTTACCAAATGTTTTTGGTCTCCATTGACCATCGTCAGGGTTGTTATCGTGCATCTTATTTAGTGATTGTGATTATTTTTCCCCTTTATTTTCTATCGCTGTTTATATTGATAAACTAACTCGCGCAGTTTCCTCCCAAATTTTATCCTCACAAAATTTTCCCACTCATTCTCTTTTTCTTTTCTTTTTTTTTTCTTCCTCCTTCTTCCCAGACTAATAATGTTAGAAGCTATAAAAAATAAGAACCCAACTATTAACCACAATAGCAACAGAATTCTCCACCTATTCTGATAAACATCAGCCCCCCACTACAAAGGATTTTGTAAGAAAACAGGAAAAAACTCTAAGAAAGATCACAACAAGAAGAATTAAGATCATTTTCAATAAAACGTGTATGAATGACAAAATTCTGCCAAAATACACAAAACTCATAGATTTAATTTGTATAATTTTTGCATTTTGAATATTTTAATGTCAAAATAATGCTTGCTACTTACTGTCGGATACGTGTCATTGGCATGAAGGAAGGAAGGAAGGAAATAGCACTTTGTTAATCTCCTTCAACCGCACTTGTTTCTATGTCTTTTGATTTCATGTTTATAAACTTGAAAATAAATGTGCCAATAAAACTTTTTTTTTCTATAAATTGTTCTTCTTCAAAAGGTCAAGTTCATGAATTCAAATTAAAAGTTGGAGCAACTTGATTTTTATGGCAACAAATAATGACTTGATGAAATTTTCTTCTTTTAACCAACTTTCTTTTCAAACAATAGCATCCATGAAGCCATAATCTCTTTAAACATTAATTAATGATTATCACTCAATAATCCATTGCAGTTAAAAATATGGAGAACAAAATGAACCAAACCATAACTCAATGACCTTTTTAAATGTTTGTATTTTTACAACTTTTTCTTTTTTATACAAAGTTTGTCAATTTAACCTTCCTTATCTTTTATAATAGCCAATGTCTTTTTATCTTCTTTAATACAGGGTGAGGCAGAAATGATAGAGATTTTAGAAGGATTGCATCATTTCAATAACAGCTATTTTCTTTATTTCAGTCTGTATCTTTATTCAAGAATTCACTATCTCTTTGTATTAAAACAATATCATATTTACTTGGTAGAGCACCAAACCAAGTTTGGCACAAGGCCATTTTTATGTGCTCTATATACCTAGGCTTTTTTAATTCAGTGTTACCCGTCAACTAGATGAGTTGCTCTCCAGAGTTAACGAGCCCCATCTGCCTGAGGCTGCTTAAATGAAAATAATGGTTTTGACTGGGATTTAAACTCCCATAATACGATTCCATAAATAAGCCTTACTATATACCTATTTAGTCTAATGCAGATACTGAATAGAAAATGACAATCACCCAAGATCATTGACTCCGTGTCTACACTTGTCTACTAATATATATATATTATGGATGTAGATTTTATTAATTGTCATGAATCTTAAAGTTAAAGCAAAGCATTTGTTTCATTTATTGGCCCCTCAGTTTTCACATTTTTTTTTTACCACTTAATTTTTTTCATTGCTGCAAAAGGGTCACAATAAGCATTTTATTTTTATAATTGTTTTTCGAAATCTTTGAGATGAGGTATTACAAATATTTTTAGGGGAATTTTTCGGACAATTGTCCTCATCTTTATTTTTATATTTTTTAAATCACTACGTTTCGACCG
>JAUZSX010188747.1:0-16341 GCA_034780655.1 Idiosepius hallami
ACCCCGGGAAAAATCTGTTTTGCGTCCCTCGGGGACTTTTAGAGAGCTAGGGGTACCACGCACGCGCGGCTTGTTTGTTTTGTTTTGTTTTTTTACAGTATTGTGAACAGAAAACTTGAATGCCAATTTAAGAAAAATGAGAGAGAGAAAAAAAAACTGTATCATATTCTTAGCTAAACAATACAATGTTAATGTCAAATAATTAGATTTTCTTAAACAGTATTTTTTCTTTAAAATAATTTTTGTAATTAAAACTAGTAAATTGTCCCTTTCATCAATGATTTTGGAAGAGTTTTTCTTATTCTTCAGGTCATTTAAGACTTATTTTATCAACCTTTTAGATAAAGCAGAATTATTTACATTATGTACAATTTTCAAAACATTACCTTGGTGGATACATCAGAAGTTTTGGTTTATGAGTATTGTAGATTGCTTTAAGGGCTGAAACTTCAAATTTTATTTCATACACAAAAAAAAATGGTTCTATTTGCAATGTATTTATTATTTGGAGGAAAATTAATTCAATTTAAATGCACAATAAATAACAATCAAGCTTACTACCTACCCAACCAGCATTTCAAAAATTAAAATCCCTAACGACCACCAATCAACAGCTTTATTGTGTCCTTTACTTTGAATTATTTCTGGTGCAAGATATTCAGGTGTGCCACAAAGCGTCCATGTTCTGAAAATAAATCATCATCATGTTTAAAAAACAAAAAAAAACTAACCCTTCAGCAGGGAGAGCCAAACAACCAATTTAAGTATAAAAATAAAATTGGATCTAATATAATGCTCCCATTTGAGTTTTTATCTTTACCAAAAAAAAAAAAAAATGGACAATATATTCTGAAAGTTTCTAATGAAAATAGATATTAAAAAAAACAACAAAAAATAAACTTCTATATACCTTGATGGTGGTTTCTCTAACAAACTGAATGTTGGCCTAATATAATAATTTCATTTGTTTTTTTTTTATCGTATTTTAAACCTCAATTTTCATTAAATTCTGTCAGAATATATTGTCTATTTTTTTTCCTTGATAAAAGATGAAAATTTACAAAGTTCATAGTTGTAATTTGCATATTGGTTTTAGGTAATGACCTAACCCCACTGAGAAGCGGCCAGGCACTCTAAAACTAACATCAGTAGTAAAGACCCGTCCTTCAACAAGTAGACTGTTAGTTCAGTGGTTAGCATGTTGGACCAGCATTTAGCTGGTTCACATTTGATCCTGACTGAAAGAAGACTTGTTGTTTACAGAGCCATCCTGATGAGCCTTTAACGGCAAAACAGGCCTGTAGACGGATTGCAAAAATTACTTTATTTTGTGTGTTTATATATATAATATGTATGTATGTATAGTAAAAAGAAAACTAAATAAAATTTTTTTTGTTTTAATTATTAAAAAAATTCAAATCAATTTTCTGAATGATAGAAAAAAATAAAACCTTAAAATTTCATTAAACAAAATTTTAAACAGTTTTTCTTCAAAAAATCTTTTAAGAGAAATTCCAAACTTTTTTTCTTTATCTCACCTGTCCCAGAGTTTCTTTGCAAAGCCAAAATCCGTTATCTTCATGTGACCCTCTGTGTCTAAAAGCAGATTTTCAGGTTTCAGATCTCTATAAACAATTGACTTCCCATGCAAGAATTCAAGGGCACATATTAATTCACAGGCATAAAAATTGGCGGTTTCTACTTCAAAATGTCCAGCATTTCGCAGGTAAGAAAATAACTCTCCTCCAGGAACATATTCCAACAACATATACAGGAAACTATTGTCATGATACGACCAACTCCTTTTGATAAAAGTAAAAAGAAATTATTAGTGTATAAAAGAAACATGGACAATAAAAACAAGCAAAGAAATAGAAGATATTTATCAAAGTGAAAGAGTTGTGTACATAACGATGGCTAGACATATCAACCTTTATTACAAATAAGATAAGGACATTAGACAACAGACAATATAAAAAATAAACCTAAAAATAACTTCATTAATCATTATTAATAAATTATAATAGTCTATTAACATTAGTAAATATCAGGAGGTAACATGGAGAAAATAAAAAGGCAAAATTTAAAAGGGAAAAAATTTAATGACAATTTCAGTAGTGTGCCTCCTTAGGTAGTCTGGTTTAGAAAACCAGACAACGAGAGGAGCAAAATACTGGTGCTGAAACACATAGGGTCATAGTCAAATATAAATATATATATATACACTAGTCAATCCCAGTCAAAACCATTACATTCACCTTTAGCTGCCTCGGGAAGATGGGGCTAGTTAACTCGGGAGAGCAGCTCATGTAGGTGAAGGCTAATCGAATGCAAAAAGCCCGAGTAAGAGCACGTAAAAATGATCTTGTGCCAAACTTGGGTTGGTGCTCACCAAGTAAATCTTATATATATATATATACACACACACACACACACGATAAGTTGACCAGCATAGGAATAGAGTCAACAACCTTTTGTCACTGTCAGTTTCTAATTGAAAAGAAATGGATATTCTTTCTACATAACATATGTTTAATTTGCAGGAATTCAGTTAGAAATAATAATTTAATTGTTAGTTGACAGATTATCAACACTATCTCATCCTAAATGTTCATGCTTCCATTTGTTTCCCACCTACTCATCGTTTTGTCCCACAATCAGTGAATCCAACAGCATGCAGATGTTTACATCAGTCTCATTCCCACCCAAAACCTACTTTCCCAGTCTCCAAAGATATTCTTAGCTCATACATAAAATGATAAGCGGGGAAGAGTTTTTGCTTCCAGTTCTAATTTTGGTATGGTTGGCCCAGTTTTAGAAACAGCATTAGTCATAGAAGACATCCAGGTGGTGGGGATGGTGGAGGAGAGGATTGGAGTAGGCAAGATGATGGGAGTGAGTAAGCAGGTAGATATTTATCTACCTGCTGGGAAACCTGCCAAGAAGGACAAGAAACTGCTAAAAATAGATCTAATTTACATCGGGCAATGTCAATTATTATTACGAAGGAATATATATATATATATATATATATATATATATATATAATACTAATATGGAAAACTTTTCTAAATATCCTGAATTAGTCAAGCCATATTTGCCAGATACCCCCTTGCAAAAACATGATTTGCATTAGAAACCAACCTTGCTACCCCAAGCATTCTAAAATAACTTAAGAAAAAAATATCCTATAATAAGATAACACCTATACAATTTCAAAATTATAATTATCAACTTCAAAATAGACTTATTTTTGAGTAAAAGAATTCATCAATTTCAAAATAGAACAATCAACTTTAAATTTGATTATTCTCATTTTGAAGTTGTTTTCAAACAAGTTGTTTTCCATAGTGAAGTTGATTATTCCATTTTGATGTTGATTAATTCTTTTTCTTGAAAATAATTCCATTAAGAAATTGATTATTATCATAGTAGTTGAAGTTTGAATTTGAAACTTGCAAGTAGAACATATAATTTTTCTTGTTGCGTGTCCTATGATCAACGTTATGCTATTTTATTAAAAGGAAACTATTGAACAAGTATTTTCCATGCTATGAGATGATGCAATAAGAAATTAAAAGCAACAATGACTTACAGTCTGATTATAACATCTAACAGGGATTTAAAAAAAATATTTAGTGTAATTAAACATCTGTGATAATAAATATTGAATGCATTTGATGTATAGAATGTAAAAATAAAACTCTACGCATGAAATTGGGAATGAAATCTAAAATTTAGTAAAACTTATTAAAATTTTTGTAATGATTAAAAACATGAAACAATAAATATTAACAGCTCCATGAAGATAATGAGAAATTATTTGTGCAGCAGTTTATTTTTTCTAAAGAGTCAAACCTTTGCAAATAAGTAGTAGTTTTTTAGATCTTAGTTTATATTGATGATAATTTCAGTTTTGAATAAACCTAAAACTAATATGCCTGCATGAATAGTTTTATTCAAGGTTGAACAAATTCTTTCATTTTATACACTGATCTTTGCACAGATAATAAAAAAAAAGTGTCAAACAATATGCAACTTCTTAAATGTACTTGAAAGAATATTAAGCAATAAGCGCTTGGTATCACAGTACAGGATTTAAAATTCCTGTCTTTTATTACATACATTTTTATATTTTTTTAAGTTCAAAATGATAATCAACTTCAAAATGAGAAATAATCAAACGTGATTTCCAGTTTGAAGTTGATTCATTCTTTTACTTGAAAATAAATCCATTTTAAAGTTGACTGTTCTTGTTCTAAAGTTCAAACTTATATAAACTCATGTACGGTCAAGCTGCATTGAAGGCACCAGTTTTCATCAGATTACCGAAGTAACGTCGAGCCTAGTCAGTAGTTAGGTGGATGATCATTTCAGAATACCAGGTACTGTGTACAAGGACAAGTAAGAAACCTCCATGCAATGCCCCTGCTATCCCATTCAAGGAAACCAATTGTTACACCATGCACCTTACGGTATGATGATGATCTAAACTTATATATAAATGGAATTTAGATGAATCCTTTCCAATTATGGGTTAAATAGTTTAACTAATGCTATTCAAAGAATGTGTTGCCAAAAGATGGACATTTTTCACAAAGGATTATTGTCAACATTAAATGCCTGAAAAGGTTAATATGTCATTAAAAACCAAATCAAATCAATCTTATATAGATGACCCATGACATTTTATGAAGTGAAAGGGAAAGACAGTTATAATACATTCAACTTGATTGTCTTTCATACCATCTTTTGCTAAGGTTCTGTAGTCAGCTGCAAAAATACCTGGTTGCACACAAACACTAATGAATGCCTTCCAGGTGTTTTGATACCAATCATGAACCAAGGAATAGCAAAGGCGTCTTTTTCTATATTTGATGAGGATTGGAACAAAACTAGCAGGTACTGAATCCCTGCTTACCAGCCTAAACAGACATACCCATCCATCCAGACAAAAAAAAAATAAATAAATTGAAAGTAATTATGTTTTGTGCCTAAAAAAAAAATTAACTTTTTTTTTTATGGAGTGAATAAAGAAAAAAAAAAGATAAATGGGGAAAAAATGGAAAAGGATAAAGATGATGAAAAAAGGAAAATAAATATGTGAAGAGGGGAGGGGGAAGAGGAGAAAATAGAAAAAAAATAAAAGAGAAAAGGAAGAAGAATGGAAAGAAGTCTTTCTGACTCGAAACTTTACCCATTATTGCAGATTTATGATGTAATAAACCTTTTTTTCTTTGAGATTTAACATTTGTAGATCTAGGTTTGGCAAGACGCAGAGACCAGAGAAAAGCAGGCAGAACAAGAGGATGGAAAATATATGGAGTCAAAAATATACAACTTATCATTTTAACTTACATTTGAATACATTTTCAAATCTATCAATAGTCAGGTTTTTGTTTAGTGTCCTTATCCTATTGGAAAATCTTATTTGAAAAATTTTAACCTATGTGCAATTTTTTAAGCTAAAAAAAAAAAATTAAAATTATCGGATTATGATTATTTAAATTATTTCAACTTTTATTTTTTTTTTTGCTGATATACCCCTCGGCCTTCTTCAGATATTTAATAACTTGACAAAGAACCACCCAAAGAAGGATTTTTGACTCATTGGCCGAGATATTTGTATAATTTAAAAAGAAAAAAAAAAAAGAGAGAACGATGATTTGAATGATATCAACGATAATACTTATCTAAAAAGTTAGAGAAAATATTTGTATCCTTTAAAAAATCAGATCATCATCGTTGTATGAGATCCTAAGTTCTTTAAAAAAAAAAACGCAATAGTTATCTTGAAGAAAATCCTGTTTATATGTAGATCTTTCCAAAAAAACAAAAAATAAAAAAAATACAATTTTTATTTTTAAAAAAGATTTTAAAAAAGGGATTCAGCCAACTAAAATTTGCATATTGATGGTACTGCCTTATTATATATTATGCATCCCTTAACTACTTTAGAGAAAAGCTTTGGAAAATAAGTTAGTATTAGAAAGCATAAAAAATTAATTTAGCATAAAAAAAAAGCAATAGAATGAATTTAGTGAAGAAAACCATTAGAAAGGAATTTAGTAAAAAAAAACACAAAAAAACATTGCTTTACAATATAACAAACTTCTTTAATTATTATAATTTGTTTTCATACTAGAAAAATTGGTGAAAAACAGTCAAATAGTATTTCTGCTTTATGATTAAGGATTTAATTTTCTTAAAAGATCAAATATAAAATGATTTTTTTTATTATAAGAAAAGGACACCAGATGGAATAATGTCTTCTCTTACTATTAGCCTAGCTATTTTATTAATGAATTCATTATTTCCCCTGATGGATTTTTTCCCAAGATGGATTTTTTTTTAAATAGTTGAAAATAAATTTTTTACTTACATGTTTACAATGAAAGGATGTGTAATGGCTTCTAAAATTGCACGTTCACTTTTAACATGTTCTGCTTGTTTCAGTCGAATTACTCCAGCAATTGACATTATTTTTAAAGCATAATATTCCTTGCTTTGTTTGTGTCTGACCAAAACTACACGACCAAATGTACCAGTTCCTGGTTAAATTTAAAAAAAAGATTCATTTAAGGTCATCAGTATTTATGACACAAACATAAATTTCAAAATGTAACAAAAAGACAAAATTTGTTAAGTGCAATCAAAAACACGCAAAATATTTTTTGATCGAAAATGAAAAATAGAAAACCCTTGCTAAGTACAAAACTCCAAAAAGTAAGAGTTTTTGGAAGTTTCTGTAAACAGACTAAACCCCCAAATTCTGTCCCTTAAATTACAACTCCCATAATCAGACTATTCCATCAAAGCAGGGCCCCTAAATATAACGAGTCACAAAAGGTGCAAGACATTTTTGTTTTGCAGGTTCCAATTGAGGGCCTGTCTGGTGATGTTGGATGCAGGCTTCAGTAAGGTGTGTCCAATCCTGTCCTAGTTTTGTTTCTCCATTCTCTCATATTTTTTAATAACACAAATGTCACTACTTAATCCATAGCTGGAGGAAAGATGGAAATTCATACCTTCCCTAAAGGTATTAGTCAACATGTCAAGATAGATGGAACAACTTGGATTGGAACTAGTGTACTACGGTTCCAAAGTCCAATTGCCTATCCACTGGGCCACGTTGACTGCCTTGAACCTGATATAAAGTAAAACATGAACACTCGGCCTCTTAAATCATATCACACGAGTTCAAATCTCAATCAAAACCATTACTTTCATCTTTAACTGCCTCGGGAAGATGGGGCTAGTCAACTCAAGTGAACACATCTAGGCAAAAGCCCAGATATATAGAGCACGTAAAAATGGCCTTATGCCTTATTTTGGTTGTTGCTCAAACAAGTAAATAAAATATATATCTACTATTGCATTGGTTAGAATGGTGTCTAGAGAAACCACAGGAAAAAAACTTATAAATATACTTTTTAATTTTCAACATTCATATTAATCAGAGAGAGAGATAGAGAGATCCCTCAAAAAATGTCATGATTAATTTCTAGGATTAGGTGAGAGAGAAAGATAGAATAAAAGGCATGTTCAAGCACCTGGCAGGAATAAGAGCAACAGAAATGGACATGCTGAAATTGTATCAGAAGTGGGCGAGTGAGAAGACAAGGCTTAGATAAGCAAAACAACAGGGAAATTAAACTCTTTTAAAAGATTCAGACACTAACAGGAAGGTGGGTATCAACACCTACCCTTTTCCAAATTCACTAACCCATCCCTCACCTTGCAGCAAAAATAAAAAAAAAAGTGTGTTGGGGGGGTTAAAGGATTTATTTGATAGTTACCAAAAAGTTTCAAGAAGAGTGTAAAAATGAAACTTAGATTAATATAGGTTTTATTTTTATACTCTTCTTGAAACTTTTTATAAGTGAAAATTTATACCCACAACCAATTTTTCATTATCTCTATTTTGACGTCAGTTTCTATAAATGAATCTGAATATTATTGACTGTAATAACAAGCAATTTGCATTTATGTCATCTTTAATGAAATAAGATAAATTATTTTCAGGTTGAGGAAACTAAGATGATTCAAAATTAGGTTAGAACAAGTTACTCTTTAACAAATTTATCTTATGACGTATTGCACGAGAGTAGTACTATTGTCTATAAATAAGTTCACAAGCTTATACATGGAAGAATAATTTAGAATTAATTTAGAAGAACTTATACAAGTTATTAAAGGGGTTCTTGCCGAGCATGAAAATTGTTAAACATGTTTTATTGTAAGTTTTAAAAATAAAAGGTATAAGATTGAATTGGAAGATAATCAATTTCCAAAATGCAATTAAATTTTATAAATGCTTTCAAGATTTAATTTTAATTAAATGCAATTTAAAAATTATCTTGATTCAATTTCTGTAATGCACATTTTGTTGCATATCTTTGTGGAAATTTGGTAGGTCTACTTTACAATTCAATTTTTTGCTTTTAATTGAAAAATTTAAATACATTTTAAAATTTCTAATGACATTCTCCCCAAGAATTTAACTGAAAAAATTTCAAATATAATTAACTCAATATTCCCCTTATTGCAGACTTTTGTCATCATCTTGATAAATCACAATGTTTTTCTTGTACATTTCTGCCAGGTTATCCTCAGATGAGGACAAAAGTCTGTTATTCTATAATTGACTTTATTTATTGATTGTAATAAAAACGAAAATGCCAAGCTAACATTCATAATAATATGGACTCTTTTTAGGGGAGTATTTCACTTCTGAAAATAAAAGAAATGCAATATCTTTCAGTTAATTGTTATTGGTGACAACAGGGACAGACTATGCCACGGGTCAATAAGACCATGCTCTACCCAAGAGCCTGGCATTGCAAAGGTGCTTGCCTGGGTGTCAATAAAATTATCAATGATGTCCTTGTTATACACTTTAATACATGCATTCTGACTTGGGTCACTCTGCTTGACCTGCACATCAATGTGTATCGAATGGCCATAGTTAACTACTAGGCATATTTAAGCCAATATGCACAGATTACCTGCTGCACAGCCACTACATGTAGCATAGGTGAACTAAATGAATTATTCTCATTGAGTTGACGGGTCTTACACAACCTACTCCTACAAGTTAACTAGTACCAAATACTCGGAACAGCCAAAAATAAATATTTGTTTGTTTTAGGCATATTAGCTTTTTAGGTCATCAAAAAATGATTATTGGTATTAAATAATTTTTTTTTGTCTCCACAAAAAGTTTTGGGATTAACACAATGTGGCCCATTTAACCCATAGCTGGAGGAAACGTTGCGATTCATGCATTTGCCAAAGGTATTAGTCAAACTATGGAAGCAAATGGATAAAACTAAGATTTGAACTCCTGTATAACAATTCCAAAGTCCATCTGCCTCCACATGTGGACTTTCTCCAAAAGTGAGTGATTTGACTGTCATTTGAACTTTCTTCATACAACTACAAATACAGAGCACTTTATTCCTCATCCACAATCATTAGACCAGATAAATTCAAGGCAAGTCAATAACTAAAAGCTGAAAAGCCAAGTTATCAGCTTTCTACAGTTGAGGAGGCAGAAAGAACTTTAAAAAAAGCCTGAAGTTTTAACAAGTTTAAAAATAACAACTCATTAACTCATAGATGAGGAGCATATTTTATTTATAGCTACTTATGATAAGTTGTATTTATTCCTTACATAATTTTACATGAAATACGACTGCCTACTTTTAATAAATACAGGTTGAAAATCTTTCATCCAAAAATTTTTAAGACTGGAAGTCTCTCAGATTTTAAATTCTGTTATACAAGATATTTAAGCAGACACATAAGCATGAATATATATATATATATAGTAAAAGGGTAAAATCTAAACCAGGAAATCTGTGACCGCTGGTAACTGTTAGTTTCACGCTTGCGCGATTATCAGATCAATATTTGGCACGCGTTTCAACAACAACAACATATAATAAAACCTTGAAATGCCTGTCGCACAAGTGGTAAGACAGGCCTTGGTGGATGAAGAACCTGGCAGCCTGTATCATGCCATTTTGAGTCATGGTGGAAGTAATGTGGGCCAAGTGAGTGTGCATGGCTGTTGTGCAGCCACAACCAACCAAAACCACATCCAAAGCAAATGTCCACTTGGGACAGTGATCAGGAAGTCAAAATCGCAATGCAAGAGTTTAAAATCTTGGTTGTTCTATTTGCATTCATAATTGGACTAATACTCTTGGGAAAGGCATGAATCTGCGTTGCCTCTAATTATGGATTAAATAGTGCAAAAAGACTGCATGTGAACAAAAAAAAACGTTTATCACGTAAGAATTCTTCTTGACATTAATTGACCTAAAAAAAATTTGAATTTAAAAAGAAAAGCATGTTGATATGCCTTGAAAGAAAACCAAAAATATAAGCAGAAAAAATAATATATACAAAAATATCAGGATGAAGATTTATATAGAAAATAACATCAAAACTTTCATATATCAGTGAAAAAAATTGGTCAGTACTTTCAGAAATATAATGAAAATCTGTTAAATTTTGTGATTTTTAAGGCAGGTCAGATTATCATTATTGGTTTAAAGCAAGAAAAATAATAAAAGTCTAAAAGCCTATCTGAATTTGTGAGATCAGTTTTGATGATTATCATTATTCCAGTTATTTGGACATTCATTCTCATCTTACCTGTAATAATCACAACATTTCGACAGAAACTTTCATATATCACTGAAAATACTGAAGGCAATATTTTCAGAAATATAATGAAAATCAGTTAAATTTTGTCTTTATCAAAGCAGGTCAAATTGCTGCTTTGAATTTTTCAAATACAAAATATGACACTATTGTTTAGGCCTGAGTTATACTAAAACACATCTATGCAATGTATTTATTTAAAGCAGTTATTTCTATTTAAAACAGGTTTGATTAAATACTAAAGACTTTTCTTGTCTCTTTTTATTCTTTCAATTTTCAGGTTTTTTTAATATCTGTAACTATAAAAGGCTTTTCTGCATGCTTGTGTGACCAGCCCTTTGTTCCCTATACATGCCCATGTTTTGTTTTGTTTTTTAGCAATGCCATTCAAATTTTTCTATAGGCATCAAAAGTTAAACCAAGTTGACACATACTTTTTGACCTCAAGGTCACTTTTTAGCTCTACCCAAATAGGGGATTCAAGTTTGGAGTTTTTCAAAAATTATCTCTATTTTATATGTATAATTCAAAAATATATATATATATATAATTTTGCAAATTTATCAACTCATACAGTAGAAAATAATGTCTTAATGCCAATGGAGGACATTTCAAGCATTTGCTTCAAGATAAGCTGTGATACTGTAAATAAATAAAACCGTTTTATTGGTAAAAAATGTATTTTCTAAATATTTTATAATAACATTTACTGTTTATTAGTTAATTCAAATTTCCATATACCCATACAGTACAGTAACTTTGGCAAATTAAATCTAGTAAAAGACAACATTCAATAGTGTCTGTTGTGAGGCTGATGCTGTGTAGATCAGCACAGTTGGGAGATTTTAGAATGGCAACAGAAATGTGAGAGACAAGCACACTCTGGATAGACTATGCCATTTCATTGGCAAAAGTGCATTAAGAATTGTAGTGATTATGTTGAAAAAGTAATTCTAAAGGACAAAAAGTCTCCTCTCAATTGCACCTCGCCTTTGTGGCTCTTAAATTTTTATAAAATAACTTCAGAAAAAAAAAGTGGCATTACTTTTGGAACAAACATTGAAAGTAATTTTAAAATTTAATGAATTTCCTCTGCAGATAATGAGAATAGATATATTTTACACTTGTTTTTATTTATGAAAATAAGATTTAGAATTTAATACAATAAAAAGTTGTTTTACATCCTGCACAAATATAAAAATACATCATTGCTATATATATATATGATTGAACGTTGCTAACAAACATTGTAAAAAGCATGCGTATTGTGCATTAACGACATTACGTTTGCAATTTACGTCCTGCACAAATATAAAAATACATCATTGCTATATATATATATATACATATATATATATATATATATATATATGATTGAACGTTGCTAACAAACATTGTAAAAAGCATGCGTATTGTGCATTAACGACATTAGGTTTGCAAAAAAATAAGTGCGCGCATTACACAAGAGATTGATCATTGATGTTTTTGAAACAAAAGAAAAAAAAAAAACGGATTTAACACCTCTCTGGTATGAAGTGTTGAGTCACTGAGAAGCTTGAAGTTTTATAACTGCCGATTACGACAAGAAAGTTCCCAAGAAAGATCACCTGAAGAAAGCCGAAGAGTTTATTGGCTGAAACGCTGTGAATATAACAATAATAAGGATGAGGACTCGGGCTGTGAAATCATGTTACACGAGTTCAAATCCCAGTCAAAACCATTACTTTCACTTTAGCAGCATCGGGCAGATGGGGCTCGTTAGCTCGGGAGAGCAGTTCATCTAGGTGAAGGGTAACACCGAATATATAAAGCCCGGGTAAGAGCACGTAAAAATAGCCTTGCGCCAAACTTGGGGGTGCTCACCAAGTAAATATCATATCTTTAATTAGACTATTTCAAGTCGGAGATATCGTTCAAAATCTGGAGACCGTCCGATATGCCTAGGAGTGAAAAGAGTATATTATTTATTGGGTAAGAGATACGAAGATATCATCTAGATAACTTTATAGCAGCGACTATATTACGAAGCGATCTTGTAATAAAACAGGGTAAATTGCGATGTAGGCACATTTTCTAAGTGGGATTTATGAGAGCTTTGAGAGACGATGTTTCACTTTATTTTAAGAGAAAGGCGGGCTTTACTAACCCTTTCGTGTAGTTATTTAATGGCAATTCATGTTTTGTGGGAATTTGTCTCATTCTGCTTATGCATCTGAAGTACATATACGAGTTTCGAGATAAATAGCAGAAAATATTTATTGAAGTTTCAAAATGATATTTCTACATAAGATCCACCTAACTCAATGCAAGGATAAATCAAAAAGTTTAAAGATAAATAGAAGAAAATATTTAATTATGAAATTTACAAAATTATTTTTATACATAAGACTTACCTAATTTAATACAAGGATAAATCAAAAAGTTTATTCATGAAAAATTACGAAATTATTTTTCTACATAAGATCCACCTAACTCAATACAAGGATAAATCAAAAAGTTTACTTATGAAAATTACCAAATTATTTTTCTACGTAAGATCCACCTAACTCAATACAAGGATAAATCAAAAAGTTTACTTATAAAAATCACCAAATTATTTTTCCGCCACTTCCACCGATGAGATCTTGCACTATTTTCCCCTTAGCTGGAGGGAATAGAGGGCTTCATACCTTTCCCAAGGCTGTTTGTCAACATGTTAACGTAGACGGAACAACTTGGATTAGAACCTGCGTAGTACTGTTCCGAAGTCCGATTGCCTATCCGCTAGGCTACGTTGAATCCGTGTATTACGGTTCTATCGTCCAACTGCCTCACCAAAGTTCCAAGTGAACTTGTTAGATAAAAAAAAACAAAAACATTGATCCCAAATATACAGGCCTGACGCTTAAACATCGACTCTTGTACGGTCAATTCGCGTTGGAGACACTGGTTCCCGTTAGATCACCGAAGTTAAGCAACGTCGAACCTGGTCACTAGTTAGATGGGTAACCGTTTAACAATACCAAGTACCGAATCGATATGGTCAAGTCGTGTTGGAGACACTGGTTCCCGTTAGATCACCAAAGTTAAGCAACGTCGAGCCCGGTCACTAGTTAGATGGGTGCCCGTTTAACAATACCAAGTACCGTATCGATATGGTCAAGTCACGTTGGAGACACTGGTTCCCGTTAGATCACAGAAGTTAAGCAACGTCGAGCCTGGTCACTAGTTAAATGGGTGACCATTTAATAATACTAGGTACTGTACGAGGGCAAGTAACAAACCTGCATGCGGTGCCCCTGTTACTCCTTTCGAGGAAATCAATTGTTACACTACGCACATCAAAGTGCGATAGGATATGAATTAAATGACTTTTTGAAAAATGACTAAGGTAAGCAAATGAATGCTAGGGCCGATATATCGTCTTTTCGGATAAAGTTGGTGATAACATGAATAAATAGTTTCATTGCTGGGTTTAATTTCTGAAAAATGACTAAGGTAAGCAAATGAATGCTAGGGCCGATATATCGGTCTTTTCGGATAAAATTGATGATAATATGGATAAATAGTTTCATTGCTGGATTTAATTTCTAAAAAATGACTAAGGTAAGCAAATGAATGCCAGGGCCGATATATCGGTCTTTTCGGATAAAATTGATGATAATATGGATAAATAGTTTAATTGCTGGATTTAATTATATCAAGTAACAAACCTGCATGCGGCGCACGTGATACTCCTTTCTAGGAAATCAATTGTTACACTACGCACATCACAGTGCGATACGCTATGATGAAGATTGACTCTAACAACAAAATTAAAAATAATGAGGTTTATCTTAGGATTGAATCCGTAGAGACTGTAGTTATTTTTTTAACGAGTCTGTTGGGAAATCACGACCTTAGAAGAACCCCCAAAAAACATTACTTGTGAAGATTTATCTGAGAAGGTTATATTTTTATTTAAATCTATTTTTTTAACAATGGCACTCTTGTTAAGAATCTTAACCTGTCTTTCACTTACAATCCATTCTTTTGTTTTTATCTCTTTAAAAACAAAAACAAAACAGATTTAATTCTTTTGTCATTTTATAAAATTTGTTATATATTATTCTAAGTAATAAGGTTGCTTAAAATTATAGTTAGAGTGCTCAATATCGGTGATAGAGCGTATATAATAGTTAAGTGTAGACCTGACGAACGCATAGCAAGAAACTGACAGTTGTCGATTCCAGTTGACTCCGTGTCTACACTTAACTAGTATATTGTAGTTGCAAAAATCTGTAACGTAAGAATGATTGGTTTCTTAATTTGTTGTTGTAATTGTGAGTTCGAATCTCATCCTCGTCGCCAGTTGTTGTGGTTGTCACTTGTTATGATAGTGTATCTTAGGATTGGATCCTTTAAGACTGTAGTTATTTTTTTTAACGAGTCTGTTGGGAAATTACAACCATAGAAAAAAACAAAAAAAAACATTACTTGTGAAGATTTATCTGAGAAGTTTTATACTCAAAAGAGGTAGTGAACACTATGAAGCTCAGTTTATAAAAGGGTATTCGTATGGACACTACGATCGCTTAAGAAGCCCTAGGAGTTATTAAGAATAGATTATACTAGAAAATTGTTGTGATGGGTTTGACTGGGATTTAAACACGCGTGCTACGATTCCAGGGTCCGAGCTTTTACCAATGTTGCAACTTTGCTTCCCAAAAATTGTATACTTAAAAGGGGTAGTGAACACTATGAAGCTCAGTTTATAAAAGAGCATTCGTATGGACACCACGATCGCTAAAGAAGCCCTAGGAATTATTAAGGATAGATTATACTTGAAAGTTTGTTGTGATCTACCTCAGACGGCCCTCAAGCTTAGCTTACCAGAAAGCGTTCGCAGGAACATCACCATCGCCAAAGGAACCTTAAAAGTTTTAATATATTAACTTGGTGTGCTCCAACACAAGTTTGGCACAATTCCATTTTACGTGCTCTTACCCGGGCTTTTTTGCAGTCGGTGAATAGAATAGGAGCAATGATCTACCTGAAGATTTCTAGTACATTCTACAACTGGAATAACGACCCTAGAATATAAAATAATAGGACACAAAAATACTGGGGCAATTTTTGTAACATTTTGCTGATGATGAGGATAGGAGGATTGGGGGTAATATAGTTTTTTGTGTGTTTATATTTTTGTGTTTAACGGCATATTAACCCCTTTAGGTTATTTTAATGCCAAAAACAATTATCGTCGTGGTGCCGAGGGGTGGTGAAAGAAGGAACAAAGGCAGGTTGATAGATTAAAGAGAGATTATAACAGGTTTGTAAGTTGTACGGAGAAATGGTTAGTATAGTAATTAGCGGGGCGTCATGCCGGAACATCCAAGTAGCTTTGTCTATTGTCTTTTGCCAGCATGCTAGCATGGCTCTGCTTACACGCCCGTTGGGCGAGTCTAAGTAGTAATAGTAGGAAGGATGTAAGTTCCTACAACAATTATATTTTTATATATTAAATAAATAATTTTTTTTAAAGGCTTAAATGATGCATAGAATTTGTTATCTTTTTATAATATTTCGAAGATATTACCTCATTTTCAAATATTCCCGCCACGCTGCTGGTCCCTCAATGTCTTCGTTCAACTACGCTGTTTCTTTTTTTTTCTCTGTTCTTTTCAAAGAAAATTTTTTAAAAAAGTT